>VDFB02251692.1:0-117090 GCA_007258455.2 Sequoia sempervirens
TGTCTATTATAATTTGCACAACGTTCTGAGGGCCCCTATTTTGACCCAGGAATACCTTATGGGCTTCAAGGAGTCCTCTACAAATTTCACCTTTTTTTCCAATAAGGTTCTATGCACCTTCTCAAAACCCGGGCCCTTGTACCATTTTCAAGCCTCATTAATTGCTTTCACCATTTGTTGTAAATATGGCGAGCAAACAACATTGAATACCAATCCACTCACATAGACAAATCCTACTATGTGTTGACTAACAATCTCTTGAGACTCATTGTGAAATGCTATTTCCAACAGTCCCTTCGATCTCTTATGTGCTAAGGCCATAATTTGTTCTCCAGGTGTGGACAAAAATGGATGGCCCTATGTAGGTTGAAAATGAGAAGGTAGTGGAGGGAGCTTCATCCCTTGAGATCCTTTCTTTAACAAAGGATGGTTTGATTTATGGCTTGTTGCTTGATTTTCTTTTTCTTGCTCTTCAATATATGCCAAGACTTGTGCTTTTGGAATGCCATTACCGTCTTAGCCTCAACAAAATTTGGTGCCTTGTGCAAGGATCTTGCACAAATGGCCTTTCACTCAACTATATGAGATAGAATATTTAACTTTACATTCACCACAAATCCAAACATAATCCTTGCCACCTAGAAGTTGTTGTACCATTTCAACATACCAAAGGGGAGAATTTGGGTCTATTTTGAAATGGGGTCGGCTCACGAAGCTAGAACCGGTTGCCATTGTAATACCTAAAACAACAAATTCAATAAACAACGCATTTGAAGAATTGAAATAAATGAAAACAAAAATATATAAATACAACTTAATTGTTAATTCATTTTAAAAAATTATGTTATAATACGCGATTTATTCATCTTTAAAAAAAAATTAAGGAAAAAAAATCCAAAAAAAAAAAATTCCAGTTTGAAATTTCCCTACCTTCTTGCAGATGTTATGGCTGGCTCAGATTCAACGATGTGTGGAAAGAAGAAAATAATTGCGACATATTTTTATGAAGAAAAATGGTTTGTTTTTCCTTTTAGAAACTTTGATCACTTTTCTACAGGGTTTGGGGGCGAAATAGATTTTTTAATGTAAAAACAAAAATCAAAAGTTAAAAGAATAGAAGAGGCGAAATTTGTCATTTTGGCACAGGTACTCACCAAATTCACCCCGGGTTTTCCCAAGATGGATTCACAGGCTTTGGGCGGGACCCTACCCAAATCTACAAGGAATTGGATTTGGACCCCAAACCTAGGCCGGATTGGACTGGGACTCGGGCTTTACAAGGGCCAGAATAGTTATTAGCCCTAAAATATAAGAAATGGTCCAAAACTAATAAAAATACCAAGGACAAATGAATAAAACCAATCCTCACCAATATGTATTTAGATATTATGATGTAGATGGGATTATGGAGTACCAAACTTGTGATACACAAAACCCATGTGTAGATAGGATGGGCCAAATGAGTAATGTGTATTACATAAAATGGGTAACTAGTAGAACAGCATATAATTGGTAATTTAGTAAGCCTAATGTATATTGGGGTGGGATAAAGGTTTTTTCTAACTTTGGGATTATTAGATGAGAAACTACCGATACATGCCACTTGTATTTAGTAGTAAATATAGAAGAGTGTAGCAGGTTCCACTCTCATGGCAGCAGATTTCTTGGAGTTGTTCTTTCCTAAGGAAGATTCTATGGTGTAACCCTACCTTAAGGGTATTTCTATTTATGAGTATATTGAAGATTAAGGTATGTTGTACCCACCATATGTATCATTCTTGTGCATTTTGGTTACAATTCAAGATTATTTTTATACATTTGATATTTGGCTTTTAACACAATGGTTCATGCAGGAGAGAGTGAGGTTGCTAAGATAATAATTCAAGAAAGTGAAGCAGAAGGGGAGCCAGCAAAGCAATTTCTAGAAGATGTTCGACTTAACTTCCCCGAGGTTTCTCAATAGTAACGTATTTTCTGTTTAAATTTCTTTTCCTGTCATAACATTTATTCAAATCTGGATGTATTCTAGTGATTACTATGTTGACCATTGATTGCAAGAAAATGGCTCTCTACCTAGTGGTATTGTGTCTGAGACAATTGTTATGGTTAATTTCAGGTTTTACGCATTTTGAAAACAAAGCAAGTAACATATTCTGTTTTACTACATCTTAGTGAGTATGTTCAAAATCTTGAGAAGTCTGGTTTATTGGATGCAAAAGAGATGAGTCAACTCCATGATGCTGTACAGGTAACCTCTAAGTTCAAATGCATCTCAGTACTGTCATTTTTTATTTTATTTTTATGTTCCTTGCTGCCTAATTCTCTCATAGATGGAGGTGCTATTTGGCATTGTTGTCTATTAGGACCATAGTACAATATAAACGGCATCCTTTAAGCAATGAATTTCAATTTGCAGACTGATCTGAAAAAGCTTCTTAGAAAACCTCCATCAGTTCAGATGCCTTCTGTAAGGGAGATATTAAGTTGTCATCCTTTGCTGGGAGCTCTGCCTTCTTTCATTTCTGAGCCTCTTGGAAATGCTGCAAAAGAATTTATGAAGCTACGGGGAAACATATTATACGAGGAGGGTTCTAAACCTGATGGGATATGGCTTATTGCCAATGGAGTTGTCCAAGTAAGATAAAAATGCTAATCAGCAAAAAAGCATGTTTCTCTGTCACCATTCATGTTTAACCCTAGATAATTTCTGATTCTATCTCCAAATTTATTTTGTAGATTGTGCTCCATGATAGTTCTCAATATCTCAAGTAGACACCTGACTTGTTTTTAGTGTTCTGAGAACTAATATGATAAAAACTGTTATTATACAGTGGAAAAGTAAAAGTATTGCAGATAGACATCTACTACACTCAACCTTTTCCCACGGAAGCACATTGGGACTTTATGAAGCCTTAACTGGAAAGCCACACATGTGTGACTTGATTGCGGATTCTGTAGTGCGTTGCTTCTTTATTGAAACAGAAATAATTCTTTCAGTCCTTCGATCCACGCCACCTATAGAGAATTTGTTTCAGCTTGAGGATTTCTTTTGGCAAGTAAGTAGGACTTCTTTTGGCAAATATGAAAAAGTGTCAAACTTTGAAGAACCCATTGATATAATATTAATCACCCATTCTGAGTGGATGAAATCTTCCCTCTCTATGGTTCTTATGTAACATAGATAAGAAATTCTGTAAGAAAAATATGTGGATTCATGTATGAGAAATACTTAGTAGGCATAGAGCTTTATGCTATTGATATTTATTTTGTCCAGAAGATCAAATTCAACAGTATTGCTTTCTCATGAAGAGATTTGTCTAGCCAAGAGGCTAGTTTGCATCGCTATGGCCTTGAAGGCATTTTGGAACAACTATTTTAGCTTTGTCTCAACTTTATTTAACAATATGTTCCCCACCATTTAATCATCTTTTTTAGAACACAACCAATATAATAGGAGAAATGCTTGTAGAGGACTACCGGGTGGCATTTGAGGAACAAAAAATCAATTGAAATCTGGACAGTTCTTGAAGACTGCCATGCTCATATGCATTTGAGAACCTAACATGCAACCATTTTTCAAATATCTTCAGATCTAGATTACAAACCACAGTTGGGTGTATGTATACCCTAGTGATTAAGTATTTTCAGCTAACCAAAATTCTTACATAGGTTTTAGGATTTTGATGTCAATACACTATTACACAAAAATATAGTATTGGTTTTTAGCACCTCTTACATGCATATCATCTATAAATCATCTGGTTTTTTTCATTTTGAAGTCAGAACTCTCCTAATCAGTAGTCTGAAATTCATGCTTTACCAAGGGTACTGGCTTTGATACAAATGCTGTCACTGGCTAACAATTTTGACTCTCTGTGAAAGGCTTGCTACTTGATCTCATCTTCAACTTTCATAATATGATGGCTATAATGAGAGAAGCATTCTTATTCAGAAAGTGCGATAGCTCTTTCTTGGTTATATTGTCTAAAAGATCTTGTATTGCTTTCTAAAATAAACTAAGGCATTTGACTAGCCAAAAGGCTAGTTTGCATTTGTAGCCTTGAAGGCATGTTGGAACAGCTATTTTAGCTCTATGTCTACTTTATTTAACAATATGTTCCCCAGCATTTCATCACGTGCAACCATTTTTCAAGTATCTTCAGATCCAGATTATGAATCACATTTGGATGTACCTGTACTCTAATGATTAAGTAATTTCAATTATCCAAAATTCGTACCTTGGTTTCAAGATATTGTTGTCGATAAACTATTATACAAAGTTATATTAGTTATTACTGGTTTTTAGTACCTCTTACATGCAATGTCATATATAAATCTTTTGGTTTTTCATTTTTTCATATGTGAAAGGCTTGCTTCTTGATCTCATTTTCTACTTTCATGATATGCCGGCAAGAATGAGAGGGTCATTCTTATTCAGAAAGTGCCATAGCCAGGTTAAAAAAGGCTCTGTTATTGCTTCTCCATGCACCGGGATTGCAGGTCTCTCCTAAAAAATTAAGCATCATTTAGCAGATCCATGGAGCCCTCCTATGTCAGTTACTTCCGAACCTTATGAGTTGATTCTTGACTTTCTACACTTTTCCTTTTTGTGGTGCCCACTTGTACTGTTAACATTTCAATTTGTCACTTTTGTGACAACACAATATGAAACAGTGTTTTAGGATAACCCTCTTTGCATTAGTAGGGGAAGCTGATTTAACCTATTCTTGAAATTTAAAACAAGTAAACTAGATTAGAGATTGTGCACACTGTAAAAATAACTTTTGGGGGCTTTCGCATGTAAACAAAATGATAAGAAACAATCTAGATCTATCTTTTGATCTCAGAGGTAGAAGCACAATATTAAAAGTACATAACCCACCACATGGTTTTCTGTTTTTTACAGTTAAACTATAACATGAATTTAAACGTGAATATTTTCCAATGATTTAAAGAGAGATCAATGGATATTGGATACACATCAACAGTTGGCTTGATCTAAAACAAGAAATGCAATACTTATAACAGCAGTTGATGAAGAACAAGATTGAAAGCAAGCAACAACTCCAAAGTATGCAAAGCTACTTCGCATGGTAGAAGATTGATATTACACTAAATTGAATAGGAATATTCATTATTACTTGATTTACCAACTTGCACAATTACAACACAAAATTCTAACTCTGAAATTTGAATGAAAACTTAAGTAGCATAAGCTCAACATAAACTCTCCTCTGTTTGGACAACCTGCAAACGTTATCAGCTTTGATAAAGTACACCAACTCCTGACAACTTGGTAATTTATGGGAAGGATACTTAACTGGCATTAATAACATGATAAGAATTATATAATTACTAATTACAATCTTGACCACAGGAAAATTTTCATAAGAGTATAATTTTGGTACTAACATGTAGAAAATTTGCATGTAAATCTATTTAATATGTAATTATAGATAGTGATCCATTTTATGAGTTTCATTCAAATGTTGTTTGGAGGAATGCAAGTTGATAGGTTTAATAAAGAAATGTTTAATAAACCACAAATTACAAAATAGCTATTTTAGCTGTATGTCAACTTAATTCACTGATATGTTTCCCACCATTTCATCATGTTTTTGTACAGCTCTAGCAATATACTAAGAGAAATGCCTGTAGAGGACCAGTAGGTGGCATTTGAGGAAACAAAATCAATTGCAAACTAGATAGTTCTTGAAAACTGCCACATTCATATGTATTTGAGAACCTAAAGTGCAACCATTTTTTAAGTATCTTCAGATCTAGACTACAAACCACAGTTGGGCATACCTTTATCCTAATGTTAAGCATTTTCAATTATCCAAAATTGTTACCCTGCTTTTAGGCCATTGATGTCAATACACTACTATACAAATATATATTACTGGTCTTTAGTTCCTCTTACATGCAATCTCGTGTACAAATCTTTTGGTTTTCTCATTTTGAATTCAGAATACTCCTAATCACTAGTGTAAAACTCAGTTTTACCAAGGCATTGTCTTTGATACAAATTCTGCCACTGGCTGAAAGGCTTGCTTCTTGATATCGTCTTCCACTTTCAAAATATGCTGACAATAATGAGAATCTTTCTTATTCAGAATCTTCTGTTTTTTTACATCTGCAGGGAATCTTTCTCATGCAACTGTAATAAAACTTGTTTTCTCTGTCCAATCTACAATAAGTATGAAGTGTATGCTAAACCTTTCAGTTGTAATATTGCTATAATGATTGCTCTTTCCGAATCACAGTAAAATGATGTCACCTGCTTTGATATTTTTTAACAGATTTTGGTAAATTCCCGATAATTAATTTTTACAATTCACATGTCTTTGTTGGTTCATTCTTTCATCACATTTTAATTCCTATTGTTTTTTACATTACCTATCAACATTACTCATGTTGGAAATATTGTTGTCATTGATGTCAAAGGAGTGTAGGACATATTGCTGTTATTAAAGAAGAAAATCAGTTTCCCTAAGTCAAGGAAGATCACATCATTCCAATGAGATCATTTAATCATGGCACTGCTGCAACTAATAGAAAGTGGACGACCTCCTTGTGAAAATTCAATTTAATATTGTTTTAGGCCTTTTTGAGATGGATGACTTCTTGTGGAAAATTAAATTAATATTATGTGAGGTCCTTTTGACATTAGCCGACCCTCTTGATGTGGTTGCCCAACCTGGGAAAAATAAAAATAAAAATAAATTTATTCATGTGCAAACATGGCTGACCCTCCTTGAAGGATCGCCTCCCTTGGATGAAGAGGCACAAGGAAGATATGAATAGAAGTTGTGTGTGGGGTAAATGAAAGCAAGAAATAAAAGAAATATCATTCCTATTTTCAGCAGACTTTTTGAAGAGAATATATGTGAAGAAGTTGTGAGCAGATTTTATGAACGAAACTCAAGTGATCATCATCCATTGAAGATTCAAGAAGGCGGAATTTTGTTCATTAGAGGTTGGCCTCTCAATAGAAGAGATTGGTGTCTCTTGCTAAGTTGGTGCTTAGTAGTGGGGATTGGTGTCTCCAGTGGGTTGGTGCCTACAAAAGATTTGTAAGAGAATTTTATTTTTGTGATTGGATTTGGACAGTAGATCCTGGTAGTCTTTCTCTATGGTTTTCTCTCAAAAGGGTTTCCACGTAAATCTTGTGTTGCTTAGTTGGTAGATCTTGTGTGATTGCTATTTTTGTGGTTGTTGGATTTTAAATAAGTAAAAGCTTATCTTACACTAATTCACCACCCCCCTCTTAGTATAAGTATGTGTGCTCATCAATTGGTATCAGAGCAGGTTCCTTCAAGAATAGTCTAACTATTAGAAGGTAGATCTTGAAAGCACACATGCCGAGTCAAGAAGGTTTCTCTTCAAATATAGCCATTGTTCGATGGAACAAACTATGCATTCTAGAGCATAAGGATGCAAACTTATCTAATAGCTCTTGGCTTTTATATTTGGCAATCAATACTAAATGGTTATGTAGCTCCATCATCTCCACCAACTTATCTAATGGCTCTTGGCTTTGATATGAAATGAGGACTGAAAAGGGTCATCAAAGCAAGAAGCAACCTTCAAAGCTTCAAAGAAGATGAAAAATAAAGAGCCCGAAACAAACGATAGCTCCAGTGATGAGCAAACATCGTCAATACAAAAAGAGCTACAAACAAGGTAAACATGAAAAGAAGAACTTCCATAAGTACAAGAAAAGCCTCTATTCCCAAGAAGATAGTAGCTCATCCTAGGAAAGCAATGAAAGTATCTTCGACAATGATAGAGAAGAAACTCTTTTCATGGAAATAGAAGTAAAGAGTGACGCTTTGGAAAATGAAGACAATGGAAAAGAAAAAACGGATTCAAAAGAAGAAGAAATTGTCGAAATGGATGGGGAAGTGGATCTTGTAGAAGAATTCATTTGTGCCTTAAGCGAAATCAAGAAGCTAAAGAAAAGGAATTTGAAACAAAAGTCACAACTGCAGAAATATGAAGAGGATCGTGATTCAAAAGCAAAAATGTCGCAAAGCCTTGAAGAAGCAGAGAAGACCATCATCAACCTAAAGATTCAACTTGAAGAGGCAAAAAGGATAGAAGACGAAGTAAGAATTCAACTAAAGACAAAGGAAGATGATTGTGAAAAGCTAGAATCATAAATTGTTTCCTTGAGAAAGGAACTAGAGAAAAGAACTGCTCAATTGAATAGAAGCATAAAGTTTGAGAAGAGTACCAGAATTTTGGACGATGTCGTCAATTCCCAAAGATCACCATTCATTAAGACTGGTCTTGGCTTTGAAGAAAATAAGAAGACTACCAAAGAAGTTTCAAATTCTAAGGCTATAGAATTACCAAAGAAGATAAATGAAGAAAAGCCTAAAGGCTATGCTAATGCACTTAAGAGCTCCATTAGTAGTGATAGCAACAAGAAGAAAGAAAGTGATATCCCACAAAAAACTAGCATTCCTCCCAAGGACAAATTCAAAAGATCGTTCCCTCCAAGGCAATCTCACATAACCAGGTTCCAAAACTCTTTTTTGGTTATTGCTTCTTTTGTAATCAGTTTGGTCATAAATCGGCAGATTGTAGGACAAGTGCAAGAAGTAGTTCTTATGGATTCCTAAATAGAAATTGCAATATTTTTGATCCCTTGATGGATTTCATCATTATGTACTATAAGTGCAACAACTATGGTCATACTACACGTTTTTGTAGAAGTGGTTTTGTGGAATCTGATAGACAAAACAAGGAGGATACCCTTGGCAAGCAAAAGGAGGAATCTACCAAAGTTTGGAAAGGAATCAAGAGCAACAAAAGAAAGAAAAAATCTATGCTTGTGCAAACAACCTTTCATGCCCAAGATGAAGGAAATCAATGGTACATTGACAATGGATGCTCAAGCCATATGACAGGAGACAATAACAAGTTTCTCTCTTTGAAGGAAGTAAATGAAGGAATGGTAAAATTTGGAGATAATGGTACAAAAAGGATTACGTGAAAAAGTACTTTGATTCTTGATAATGAGAAGACAAAAACAGAAAACATCTTGTATGTAGAAGGTTTGAAGCATAATCTTCTCAGTGTTAGTCAAATGTGTAATCAAGGACACACTCTTACTTTTCATGTTCAAGGTTGTGAGATAAGGAAGGCAAGTACAAGAAAAGTGGTTGTTGATGCAAATAGAACAGCAAACAACCTATACATCCTCAGTGAGATGAGGGAAAAAAAATGTTATATGGGGCAAAGAGATGAAAGTGGTTGTGAGATAAGGAAGGAAAGTACAAGAAAAGTGGTTGTTGATGCAAATAGAACAGCAAACAACCTATACATCCTAAGTGAGATGAGGGAAAAAAATGTTATATGGGGCAAAGAGATGAAAGTTGGTTATGGCATAGAAGAATGGGCCATATAAACTTTGATAATCTAGTGAAAACCAACACCAAACAAGCCATAAGAGTTATGTCAAAGATTGTTGAACCTTCAAACACTCGTTGCAAGCAATGTTAGCATGGGAAACAAACAAGAGCAAGCTTAACATTGAAGGAGTACTCAACAACAAAGCCCTTGGAACTTGTTCATATAGATTTCCATGGGTCTACAAGAACACAAAGCTTGCAAGGTGAGAGTTATTTTATGATGTTTATTGATGATTACTCTAGGATGACATGGATTACTTTCCTAAAAGAAAAATCGAAAGCGTTTGAGAAGTTCAAAGCTTTGTTTGAAAATGAAACCAAATTGAAAATCAAGTGCTTGAGATCAAATAGTGGAGGTGAATTTACCTCAAATGAATTTGAAGACTTTTGTGAGCATCATGGAATAAAAAGACATTTTCCAGCTGCAAGGACTCCACAACAGAATGGAGTTGTAGAAAGAAAGAATTGAATTGTACAAGAGATGGCTAGAACAATGTTGAATGAATCTATGTTACTAGACAAGTTTTGGAGAGTAGTTAAAAAAATAGTCTATATTCTAAACAGAGGACAAATCAAAGTCAAAAATAGCAAGACACCTTATGAACAATGGAAAGAAAGACCAGGGAAAATCTTCATTATCGCTTGTTATGTAGCACTTACTTCTGAAAACCTTGAAATATTTGACTCTATATTTGATGAAGGCATCTTCCTTGGTTATTGTTACCCAATTTTCACCTACAGTCCCACCGGGCGTGCCAGAAACTATTGTCACCTAGAAATTGCACCCTATGCATAGTGATGGAAACTGAGCTTTCTAGTAAAACATGGGATCATTTCAAGGCTGTGGATCACCTGAAGTTGAAATGAACCTCCGGAGAAGGCCGGCTTCCTTTGGGTATCACCTAAACTAATGATCTTGTAAGGGAAAGGGAGAAGGAATGCATAAGAATAAAACTAAACTATGGTGATACACCGAACTGATAAGAACAATGAGATACTCGGGTTACACTTGAGTACTGATGATGGGCATAAGATTACACATCAAATTTTGCAAGCCTTGCACTAACATTTCACAAATAGGTTCAATTCACACTTTTTCTGGAGAGGAAAGAAAGATTTTCATAGATTAGAATCTATGTGTGACTAAATGAACACAATTTGTAATTTGTATAATGATACTTTTGCAAAGGAAGGCATGAAACGCAAGATAAAGTTATGAAGGAATGAAAGAAATTCACAAAAATAACTTGATCATGAACCTGAAATGCACAACACTCTGCAAGAACAAGATGGAAATCTGAACATCAATAGTCACCAAGGCAAACTTTATATATCATGCTCCAAAATGAGTTATAGAATTTTGCTAATCCAAGAGAGGACTGTAGAAGTCACAGACTTCAGAAAAGCATCAGGAGAACCCCAAATGAGTTACAAAATCTACATCAGTTGAGAAAGGATTTGAGGAAAAACCACTAACTCCCCAGAATGCCTGATCTAAACTATTTACATAAAAGGCAAAAATGCCTTATATATCAAACTATGTCGGCCCCTTAGGGCTTACAAAATATCAGTCCTCGGGATAGATATTTCCTTAGATCTTTTGACTGAATTTAATGCTGAACCTTGCGTGTCCATGTCGGTGAAGAGTCATTCCTCGGAGAGGCCTTCAGATCTTTCGCAGCTACCGCATTCATTTCTGATCCTCGTGTCCTCCTTGAACCTCTTCGGCCGAGCGCTTTGAATGCTCCTGAACTCAGAACAAATCCGTGTCGATTCACATTTTGTTGACGTTCTTCATCCTGGTGAGACTGCCATGGCTCGCTTTTAGATCTCCCTGATTGGTCAGGTGTACTCCACGCGGATTCTTTGGGCGGTCAAAAGCTCGTTTAGTCAGAATTGCATTTCGGCAAGACACTGGAAGTGTCTCACCGATGCGATTATGCCCCTCTGAAGCTATCAGCATAACATGACACTATCGATGAGAGCTCTTATCGAGCTCCCAAAGTCATACCGATATCACTGAAGCCATCGGCAAGACATAATTCTGTCGCTGAGACCTCATAACGAAATCCCTCTTCTTTAGTGAAGGCATCCATTTCAAGGAGACCTTCTACCAGTAAGCCGGGATGTCACAGCGAAGCTTCTCCTTTTTCTTCGTTGACATCGCACTTCGCTGAGACATCCTCATTCGTCGAGACAACATGGCGAACCCAAACCTCACGACGAACTCCATTTCCCTTTCGGCGAGACCTTGGATAGTCGCTAGGACCCCATGGTGAAAGCCCCAACTCCTAGCGAGACCGGATGTTTCCTTGGTGGGACCCCCACTTGTTCATTTCAAGAGGTTGTGCCGAAGGCACCTTGATTTGGCAAGGCCTCATTTCATTTCACTTCGGCAAGAGAAACCTTCATCGGCAATAGGTCATAGCGGCCTCATTAGTCATGCCGATATTGCCTTCCGTCGCTGAGACCACATCATGTCAGTAAGACATCACTCCGACAGTCGGGCGCTACATCGATGTCATTCATGTCAGGGCGACCTTCTGCTAGTCGGTGAGACCTCTGCCGATGACTCCTCCTTTATTGCCAAGACCTCCCCGTGTCGGCAGGACCTCAGGGAGAAGTCTTCAACTGTTGGCGAGCTCAGCTTGCTTTCGGTGAGACCTTACCGAGTCGGCAAGACCTCACCTATATGACTTTCCTTGGCGGGACCCTCGGCCTTTGGCGAGACATTGTTTGGTTACCGGGACTTCATGCTGAAGTCCAAACCTTATGCCGATGGTGAAACTCCCTTCGGCGAGACTCTACATGATCGTCGAGACCTTCTGCCGAAAGCAAACCGTTTCCCCGAGATCAACATTGTGAGCTACTGTCGGCGAGACATCCCAAGCGAAGAGATACACAAGACTTATGGCGCCCCGAATGTCTTGGCGACTGGTATTTCAAACAAATGGAATGCATTACCAGTACTTCTATGTGGTAGGCATTGGAGAGACAAATGTTGTTTTGGGAGTCCAATGGTTGCATTCGTTGGGGAAGTATCCACAAAACTTTTAGACTATGGAGTTGCTGTTTAGAGAAGATGGGAAGAAAGTTGTCTTTCATGGGGATGTCAAATGGTGCACGCAGGATTGTTACTGCGAAGAGGATGGAGAGTATTTTTTATCATGGTAATGTAGCTTGGGCAGCCCAATGTTTCATTTCTACTAAGGACACTTCATGTAGATATTCAGTCTATATTGGACAAAGGCAGTGTGGTTTTCAGTGATATTCCTCCAAGAAGACCACCAAAAAGAGGATTTGAGCATGTGATCAAGCTTGGGGAGGGAGCAAAGCCAGTGATTACCATTCCCTACTATAACCCAAAAAGGCACAAAGAGGAGATAGAGAAGGTTATTTGAGAGCTACCGGATATGGAGCACATTAGGCCTAGTTCGAGTCCCTTTGCTTCTTCTAGAGTGCTGGTTAAAAAGAAGGATGGGGCAATGAGGATGTGCATAGACTACCAAACACTCAATAAGAAAACAATTAAGAACTAGTATCCAATTCCTAGGATCATTGAGCTCATTGATGAACTTCATGGGGTAGTCTACTTTTCTAAGATTGAGCGTTGGTTTGGGTATCATCAGATTAGAGTGAGGGAGGAAGACATGCATAGGACAACCTTTATATGCCATTATGGGCATTACAAATTCTTGGCCATGCCCTTTGGATTGACCAACACCCTTGCCACATTCCAATCTTACATGAACTATGTAGTATGAATGATCTTTCCACAGTTCATTAAAATTAGATAAAAAGATTTTGGACATAGTTGAATCTAGAAATCTTTTTATCTAATGAACTATGTATTTAACAACTAGTTGCGGAAGTTTGTGCTTATGTTCTTTGATGATATCTTGATCTAGAAAAAAACTTGGGAAGACCACCTTCAACATATTGATGAGGTTCTAGGTATTATGGAGGCATAGTCACTATTTTATGAGGCATAGTGTGAATTTAGAATAATAGAGGTTCTATACTTGGGACATGTAATTGGTGCTAGTGGAGTTAAGGTGGACCAAGAGAAGATTTAGGCTATCCTTGATTGGCCCCCACCAAAGACTATGACACATCTTAAAGGATTCCTTGGATTGTGTTGTTAATATTGGAGGTTGTGAAGGGGTTTTCATATTTAACTGTGCCCCTCATAGATCTAACTAGGAAGTAGCTAGGGAACATTCTCTTGGTTGGATTCAACCTAGTAGGTGTTTGACTGCCTTAAGGAGGTATTGAGCACTTGTCCTGTATTAGTCTTGATTTCTCTTAACCCTTTGTGCTAGAGTGTGATGCTTCAGGAGAGGGGATTGGACTCGTTCTTATGCAGAATAAGCACCTTGAGCCTTCAAAAGTGGAAAACTCAAAGATGTTGATAGGCATTATTCTACCTATGACAAGGAGATGTTTGCAATCATGCACACTTTGGCCAAATTTAGATAGCATCTAGTTGGGAGAAAGTATGTGGTGAGAATTGATCACAATAGCTTGAAGTACTTGGGAAAAAAAGACCTGAATGAATGGCAACAAAAGTGGGTAAGCAAGTTACAAGCTTATGGTTTTGATATTGAGTATGTCAAAGGGAAGAAAAATGTAGTAGTTGATGCTTTATCCAAGAAACCCACTTTCGTGCTATGTCAAAGATTTCAGCAGATTAGAAATCCCATCTTTTAGTTGAGTATTCTAAGAACACTTTTGCATGTGAAATTATGGATGGAAAATTTAGGATGATCGATACAAGGTAATTGATGGTATCATCTATTATAAGGACGAAATCTACTTGGTTCCTAAGTAAAAAATGAAGGAAAATATTCTCAAAGTTGTTCATGATACACCTCTAGCAGGTTATCAGTGCTACTTGAAAACTTACATGCAGGTTAGTGAGAGATTTGCTTGGAAGGGATTGAAGGATAATGTCCTTAGACACATTCAAGAGTGTGTAGTTTACCAACAAAACAAATCCGAGCACACTTTCTTAGTAGGTTTACTATAGCCCCTGCCTATCCTTGATCAAAAGTGGGAGAGTATATAAATGGATTTCATCATAGAGCTAGCCAAGGTGTAGAGTAGAAATTTCTTTTATGTTGTGGTGGATAGATTGACAAAGTACACACACTTCTATGCCATATCCTCCAAATAGAAGGCTCCGTAGGTGGTGAATTTGTTCTTCAGAGAGGTGTTTAGGCTCCATGGGTTGCCTAGAAACATTGTTAACGAGCAGGACATAAAATTCCTCAATGTGTTTTGGTAGGAGCTTTTCCAATTAGCAAGTATAGAGTTGACACCGAGCACAAGTTATCACTGAAGGATAGATGGACAAAAATAAATAGTAAACAAGTGGGTTGAAGGATACCTAAGGAACTAAGTTATCGGTTCGGCCTGTTCTGGCTCCTGGTACTGGTTCAAAACGGACCTGGTTCAAGCTACGGGTTCGGTACGATATTGGTCCGGACAAGGTCCGATAATTTCCCTGTGGGTTTGAGTTGGTTCATGCTGGACAAATTTGAGATGAATTTCAACGAATTTCCTCTATAAATTTAATATATATTAACGAATTTATGAGCCACAATCCCAGAGATACAATCTGTTGGGGTGAATTTTGGATGATCCATACCAGTCGAATTATGTTGTTTGTAATTGTAGCCTATTTGATGCCCAGAATGGCCAATCCAAGCTCTAAGGAGTTCACGCTAATATCCCTTTGCTTTGTTTTACTTGTTCTTCTTCTCAGTTGCACTAATATTGCCAATAGAGGTCTTGAGTGCATCGTGGCCCATATAAAAAATTGTTATCTATATTATAATATAAAGATTGCTACCTGAAAAGATTTTATTAATATTATATTATATATTAATTTTATTATTTATTAACAATTTAATATTAACTTTCTTTTATAATTTTATTGTCATATTATAATATTATACGTTATTAATATGGCTAATAAGTAATAATTGAATAAATATTATTATATGTTAAAAATATTTCAAATATATATATTATATCTAATATTCTTGATTTCCAGCTATAAATATGTATATATTTATGATTTTTATATGTTTTTGTATTAATGAACCCAAAATGAACCCAACCCCAAATTTTTTTATGGCTGAACCCACAAATTGAACCATTAAACTCGAACCCGAACTCAAAACCGAACCGGTAACTTAGCTAAGGAACAATGTGGTAGGACATCAAAAGGCTTGAGTCAAATGGGTTGTGTTTGGGAGAACTGTTGTACCCAAAACCAAAATTTTTGCTTCACTAAGGCATTTTGCTTAATTGAGTCTTAATCTTGTTAAAGTGATGTTAGAAGGTCGTTTTTGGGGTTTTTAAATATGGAGTTGGTGTCAGTATCATATTAGTCTGTTACTGAAGGAATTTGAGAAAAGTGGAAATCTGAAGGAAAATCGTTAAAATTTTTTTATCTCTGGAGAAGGAAGCACATTCTCAAATGGGCGCCCTATCTTTTAGGGGCTCAGATCCAATTTTAGGGTTTGTCACCTCCAGCAGGCTTTTGTCTGACATCACGTCAGCTTCGTGATGAGCTATCAAGTTTGTCAAACGGACCTGTTTTGCTCGAGTTGCGGAAGATACAGCGCAAAACGAGAGGAGTTCCAGAATTGGCTTACACTGGTAAAAAGCGCAGCTTTTGGAAAGGGCGCCCTTGTTTTTGAGGTGTCAGATGAAGGCTTTTGACTAAATGCCACCCAGGATGTTCATCTCACATTTGTTTGAGCTTCGTGACGCATCCGTCAGTGGGTGAATCTGAGTTGCTGAAGTGCTAGAACCTGAGGTCAAACATAGGGTCAAATCTTGGTCAAAATATCAAGGAAATGAGCAAAAGAGCACTTTTTCAGAAAGGCGCCTGAGCTTTTCAAGCCTTTAATGCCTTCTTTTTGATGATCTTAGATATTTAATTTGTCCGTGTTACGTTCAACTTTCCATTCCCTGTCTCCGTCAGATCAAAAGATGACTCAGCAGCTTGCAGTCGGGTTTTTAATGTTATTTTGATCAGTTCCAGAAATGGCTATCTTTGGGAGTAAAAGAGCAACTTTTGAAAAAGGTGCCCTTGATTTTCACCCCTCAAAAGATGTTTTCTGGAGAAGTGTGTCTTTGCAGCTGTCTTGCACAATAAGGTCAGCTCTGCAGTGAACTTGAGATTCAGTCCTGAAAGTTGGTAAATCAGAAGTTATGAAGGATTTATGTTTCCCTTCGTTCGAGATACAGATGTCAAAATTTGGCTAACACTAAGGAAAAGCGCAGCTTTTCAAAAGGGCGCTTGGATTTTTGAGCCTTCAGATGTTAGTTTTATGATGTTCTGTCTCAAGGTACCTTTTGATCAGTTTTTATCCTGCTCTGCGATGCACCTGTCAGCCAGCCAATCAGTGGAGTCAATCAGCCAAGGTCAGAGGATGAACAGAGGTTCCGAGAGACGTTCAAATCCGAATTTTTATGAAAATTGGTTAAGTCTGGAATTCGCCTTAAGAGGTCAAAGTTGAGTTTTCGAAATAAGTTGACAAGTGCGCCTTAACTTGAGTTCTAACTTCAGTTAGACTGAACGATTTTTGGGTTGTCATCTTCAGTTCACATATTGGCATGTTGAGTGATCTTTCAGTTTGCATGTCGGGTTAACTAGTTTGCATGTTCAGTTAACAATTTTGCATGTTGAGTTAACTTGATTGCATGTTCACTTAACTGAAGATTATGCTTGAAAGACAACTTAAGTTTGCATGCATAGTGAATTTTGCTTGAAATTATGAACACTTAGTGAAGTTGGCGCTTCATTGAATGTCAACTGGAGTTCTGAAAAGGGATGCCATATCTAATTAAAGAATGAAGCAAGATTTTGTGAAGTATGGCGAATTCATTGAATGTCAACTGAAGTTTCCAAAAGGGTCGCCATATTTAGGATATTTAGATGAAGCATGAAGTGTGAAGTTGACGCATTTACCTTTGACTGTTAACTTCAGTTCTCAAAAGGGACGCCATAATTAGAATTATTAAGTGTGTGAATTGCATGCATTTTGAAGATGGCGAATTCAATAAGGAATGTTAGCTGAAGTCAAAATCGCATGATTGTTTTAAATAAATTTGCAACTGAAGTCTTGAAAGGGAAACCCTAAAGCATGGCGATTTATTTAGCATATTTAGTTTCAGTTAACTAAAATGAAGTCCAATCACAAGCTAAGCGCCATTTCTCAAGGATTAGTGCCTTTGTGCGAATTTCAAAGATGAAAGTCTATTTATTCAAGCATTGGCGTCCATTATTTCATCATCTTAAGCTTCAAAGTTTGTATTCTTCTTAAGCGACCAACAAGCTAAAGGTGTTACAGTTGTCAGAATTGAGCATTCTTCGTAGCAACGGATTCAGATTGTTCAGAGGAAGAAGATTCAAGACTTTATTTTCACTTTGCATGCAAGTTTTATCAAGTTCCTAAAGCAGATTGGCGAATTTTACAAAGCAGAACAAGCAAAACTTTCTATCTTCTGTCTTATTTCTTCTATTTCTCATCTTAGGTACTTTCTTCGCATGTCAAAGAAATTCAACATATTTTCAGAGTTTGATCATCTGGGTTCGCATACTTCAGTATTTGCAGCAAAACCCACGTCTTAGATTTTTTCGAGAAAATTGCCCCGCAGCCTTCATTTTGAAGCTCTGTGCTCTTTTCCGAAGATTTCTTTGCATGTGGGCCAGAAACACATCTTTTTGAAAATCACATTATCTGGGTTTGTTCAAAATTCCGTTGTGCACAAAACCCATGTTCCAGATTTTCTCAAGAAAAATTGCCCCAGGAAGCTCTAAAAACCCCTGCAGTTCTCGACTGAAGAATCTTTGCATGTCAAGCTAAACGACGTGTTTTCGCAATTCTGACGTTGTGGGTTGTCTTAGAATCCTTTTCTAGACAAAACCCATGTCTCAAAATTTTTGGTGAAAATTATCCTCCAACAGGGTATTTTTAGCCTCACCAGGAGCCATTTTAGCTTTTTGAGAAAGATGTCAAAAGATAGCCGTGTTCACAGTCAACGGGCAAGTTTTTCAGAAGGTGGTTCAACTAGACTAAATTCAAGACCAAATCGGTCTTAATTTAGGTTTTCATCAGAGCAACTGACAATGAAGCGTTAAGTTGCAAAAAGAACAGAGATCACTTCATTTACAGAGCCGCCAAAGTCACTTAGATACTGTGCCATTATCTTCATGAAGATGGTACCTACGCTGATCTCAAGGTTGTGCAAACTAAGTTCCAGAAGCATGTTCGTGGTATCTTGATGGAGATTCTGATGACATTTTCAATAATTTCAGCTAGTTTCAAGAAAGCGGCTGAAGGTGTCAGAGAATGCATGCAGGAGAGTGACAAAGAATTGAAGAAGCAGATTATTATTTTTGGACAGCGTCAAGGTGCCAGAAGACAAAGTAATTGATGAGTTCTTGGTCGAAGTGTTAGACCGAGATGACATGGAGTGATCTGCCAGTTGGAACCTGCAGTTAATTTCGAGGGTTGAGTCATGAGCAGCAATTAACTCGACTTTCAGTCTTGAGTTTACTTGCTGATTTCACACATGCTTATCTCTTCCTTGGAATTATCTTCACAAGAGTTAGGGTTAGGGTTTCCAGTTAACTGAGGGTAGTGTCCAGTTAACTTTGCTTTAAATAAGGATGTGCATGCTTGCACATTGTCCATTTAGGTTAAATGTATCGGTTAACTGATGGTAGCTTTCCAGTTAACTGTATAGTTTATTTTATTAGGGTTTAGTTATAAATGTTGCATGCATTGCAAGACTGTAGTTGACTCAAGGTGATTTTAGGGTTCCCTACACCTTTCGATGTCTATATAATAAGAGCTTTTGCTCATTTGTAATTAACTTTTGCTTGAGAGAGAAATATATGCTGCGCCTACCTTGCCCTCAATATTGCTCTTTGGTATTTGTTCATGTGTCTTTACTATTACGATTAATTGTTATGCCACATAGGGTTTCATGCAATTGTAATGGTGAATTCTTTCTGTTTTGTGCATCTTTACCATTATGATCAATTGTTATGCCACATAGGGTTTCATGTGATTGTAATGATAAATTTGTTTTGTGAGTCTTTACTATTATGATCAATTGTTATGCCACATAGGGTTTCATGCGATTGTCATGGTAAATTCCTTCCATAGTTTAGATAAATCTGTTTCGTGCCTAATAAAGTTGTTCAGATTGAGATAATAGTTGCGCCACCTTGCCTTCAAGTAGAGAATCTGCACTTGGTTATCGTGTGTTGTCGTGGACAATAAACTAATTCGGATTGAGATAATAGATGCGCCACCTTGCCTTCAAGTAGAGAATCCGTATCCAGTTTATCGTGTGATGTTGTTACCAATAAACTTGTCTAGATTAAGCTGATAGATGTGCCACCTTGCTTTCAAGTTGAGAATCTATACACGTTTATCGTCTAATAGTCAAACCCTGCTCCATTTCCTCATGCTCTGTTTTCTTGAAGAAATTGGATAGATTTAAAGTAGATAGCTTAGTTGTAGTTAATGATCTGCGAAACCAGAAAATCCTTAGCTGCAACGTTCTTGGTTTTCTTAACCTTGTGCCTCTTCCAGCTAAGACAAAAAGACAAGAGATAGTTTAGATTACTTTTCCCTTTTCAAGCATTTTTGTTAAGCACAACGAGGGAGCTTCCCCTCCTAATTTGAAGAGCACTCATTGCGTAGTGTGCATAGCTGTCCGTACAAACTCTTACTCCAGAGGTGTTAGTTTTGACGCCAACAGTAACATTGTTGTAACACCACTCATACATGAGCATAGGCATGACACCTTTCAAGGCCTTGTATTGGTATGATGCTACATCTTTTGTAGATTAAGTTATTATTGATTGTAGAGCACCACAGGCTAGTGATTGGATGTAGTAAAATAAAGATATTATGAGGGCTTTGAATGAAAATATCCAATGTGCTCATAACCAACAAAAGATGTACGTCGATAGGCATAGGACTGAGAGAACATTTGAGGTTGGGGAATTGGTGTACTTGTGGTTGTAGCCTTATAGACAGTCCTCAATTAAAAGGAATGGTGCGGAAAATCTAAAACCTAGGTTTTATTGACTCTACAAGATCATACATAGGATTGCAGAAGTTGCCTATGAGTTGGAGCTACCAGAACATAGTAGGATTCACGTGTTCCATGTTTATTGCCTTAAAAAGGCATTGGGGCAGCACATGACACCCTCTATAGAGTTATCACCATTAGATGAAGAGGGAAAATTGGTCTTGATTCCAGAAGCTATCATTGATGTCAGGGAGAAGAAACTTACAAACACAAGTATTCCGAAGTACTTGGTTTGTTGGAAGGATTTTCCTACAGAAGATGCCACATGGGAAGGAGGGTAGATTCTTCAGCACCCAAATATGTGATTGTTGGAAGAAAAGCAATTGTGTGGATGGAGGACTATAATGTCCCCTTCCTCGACATAGGTGTTCAGGAATGACCCCATAGCCTATTTCATTCCTGTAGGCTAATTTTGGGGCTTGGAGAGGGAATATTTTAATTCACTAAATTGTCTTACATTTTTATTTTTTGGACAACTTTAGTTTAATTAATTATTTCATTTAAAATTTGACCTTATGCATTAAAGCTAAGTTAGTGAGTCCTTCATATTTGACGAGTACACGTGTGGGTATGGTTTGGCTTTTGGTACGGTTCGGGTTCATCCCTGGGTATGGCCATGGTATGGCTCAAACGCTTGGGTTCTCTGTGGGTCCTTTTGTGAAGGACCCATAAAGAACTCGGGCAATACCCTGGGCATACACATTACACCCTCTATAGAGTCATCACCATTAGATGAAGAGGGCAAATTGGTCTTGACTCCAAAAACTATCATTGATGTCAGGGAGAAGAAACTTACAAACACAAGTATTCCAAAGTACTTGGTTTGTTGGAAAGATTTTCCTGTAGAAGATGCCACATGGGAAGGAGGGTAGATTCTTCAGCACCCAAATATGTGATTGATGGAGGACAAGCAATTGTGTGGATGGAGGACTGTAATGTCCCCTTCCTCGACATAGGTGTTCAGGAATGACCCCTTAGCCTATTTCATTCCTGTAGGCTAATTTTGGGGCTTGGAGAGGGAATATTTTAATTCACTAAATTGTCTTACATTTTTATTTTTTGGACAACTTTAGTTTAATTAATTATTTCATTTAAAATTTGACCTTATGCGTGAAAGCTAAGTTACTGAGTCCTTCATATTTGACGAGTACACGTGTGGCTATGGTTTGGCTTTTGGTACTGTTCGGGTTCATCCCTAGATATGGCCATGGTATGGCTCAGATGCTTGGGTTCTCTGTGGGTCCTTTTGTGAAGGACCCATAAAGAACTCGGGCAATACCCTGGGCATACACATTACACCCTCTATAGAGTTATCACCATTAGATGAAGAGGGCAAATTGGTCTTGATTCCAAAAGCTATCATTGATGTCAGGGAGAAGAAACTTACAAACACAAGTATTCCAAAGTACTTGGTTTGTTGGAAGGATTTTCCTGTAGAAGATGCCACATGGGAAGGAGGGTAGATTCTTCAGCACCCAAATATGTGATTGCTGGAGGACAAGCAATTGTGTGGATGGAGGACTGTAATGTCCCCTTCCTCGACATAGGTGTTCAGGAATGACCCCTTAGCCTATTTCATTCCTGTAGGCTAATTTTGGGGCTTGGAGAGGGAATATTTTAATTCACTAAATTGTCTTACATTTTTATTTTTTGGACAACTTTAGTTTAATTAATTATTTCATTTAAAATTTGACCTTATGCGTTAGAGCTAAGTTACCGAGTCCTTCATATTTGACGAGTACACGTGTGGGTATGGTTTGGCTTTTGGTACGGTTCGGGTACGTCCCTGGGTATGGCCATGGTGTGGCTCAGACGCTTGGGTTCTCTGTGGATCCTTTTGTGAAGGACCCATAAAGAACCCGGGCAATACCCTGGGCATACACAGTAGGAGCCCCACAGTCTAAGAAGAGAAAAACAACAGCAGTTACAAAATTGGTCTATAAAAGGAGTATGACACCAGCAATTATCATGAATTGAACTCGAAACTACACGGTTGAATCCTGATAGCAATATCATAATTTGACACGCTGTGGAAAAATACCTCCTACTTATCAATGAATTGAACTGTTATAAGTTACTATGTCAAGTTTATGTTGTATTCTATTTATTGGCAATTATGAGCATCACTATTCTTATAATTTATAATTTTGAACATATATATTCCCATATCGGTACCCATACCTAAACCGGTAACTTAGCATTAAAGTGACTTTTTTAGGTGCCAAAGTAAATTAAAAATGGTCACTCTGCAATTTTTAAAATAAAAGTTCTTGAAAGTTCGTAGGTAGAGTATAAAAGGAAATGCAAAATGGAAATTAGAGATCATTTGGTCATTTTTCTAGTTTCTTATTGTGAAATTTGGACTGCATGTTCAACTCACCCACTAGGACAAAAACTCTAACGGTATTTGGCTTCGGAGGAGTGATTTCTTCCTAGTCCAGTTGTGGGTAGACTCACACAAGATTCACAAATGTGCAGATTGTTTGAATGTTGAAAGATTTTACGGAAGAAGAAATATATTTCCAGATTTGTTCTTGAGCTGAAAGATCATATTTATTGAGATTTATATCGAAATAGAAAATATTATGAGGAGAAGATTTTCTTATTAATATTGCTGAGATCACCCAGCCGTACCCTCCAGAATTCACTTGTGTGAGAGGGCAGATTTTACCTCAAGAAACTAGCGCACTTCCCTATGATAAGAAGTTGCAATTCATATTCTTGTGAAGTTTTAAGCTAGCTGCAGCCAATGCAAGGTTAAAAAGGGAATTGTGGGAATTTGTTGGGTCCTCCAAAATGGCCGCCACTCGTAATACAAGCAAAGGCTGTGAAGAACCCTTCCGGTTTTTTGTGTTTTGAAGGTTTCTGATTTTTTTGAAGTTTTTGCATAAAAAGAACATAATGCGATTTTGAAAAGAAATGCTTCTAAAATCTATAATAAATTCAATAAGGTGAAAACTGACACACAGAGATCCTTAAATCGATAGCAAAAGGTTTTATTATACTTTCTCAATGCTTACAATATTCAAGCCCTAGCATGCAGACAAAAAGGCAAAACTGATTGCGTTATTTAAAAACCTGATTTGTTAATTGCAGCCACCCCAAAAAGATGAAGAAAGAGTACCACCAATATCAACTGGCGATTCTCCAGCCTGAAAACCCCTGCAGACTGATCCAAAGACCAAGGCGTCCCATCTGATGTAGGCAGAAGGCCAAAAATGAAGGCGTCCAAGCTCACAGAAAAAGTACGGCCCTCAAGTTGATTTGTACGGCCCTTGAACAGCAGCAATAAAATCCGTACCACCTTGGGAAATGTGCCAGACATCTGAGAACTATTGGCAAATGAAAAATATCCCCTCCTGGAAAGAAATCAATTCAAAACCCTGACTATTAAGAACTCACAGTAAGATCTGTAATAACCTCTGAATGAAGTTATTTAACTACAGGCAATAAATCAGCTGATATCTCACAGCCTCTGAACTGCAACACTAAAGATGGCTCGTTCTCCAATGCAAATAGACAACTGAAACCCTTGGCTTCGTTCTCTGAAGGAAGAAGTGACAAAAATCGATTTTTATAACATAATGAAATGAGTTTCTCTCAAAGAAACTTATATTTCCTCAGTTGGGTCGATTTCCTCCAAAAAGCAGCATTGAAATAAAACTTGAATTTCACCTTTTAATCTTTCCATAGTTTGGACGCCCTTTTAATTATAATAATTAATTAAAAAGTGGCCCCTTCTTCATGATGGTCGTCCCCTTTAAAAAGTCACTTAAGTTATAATATTAAATTATATTATAACTTTATAATATAAGCTTCAATTTAATTAATATTTATTTTGGCAAATAAATATTAATATCTCTCTCAATATAAGTCCGATTAACGAACCGTCTGAAGCTGGATGATAAGTGACTGAATCTATATATGACCAGACCATACGGCTAAAAATAGCAGGGGTGCTCCGCTGAGTGTCTTTGCTTACTAAAAATAGTAAGTCAAGCAACCGATGTCCAAACGACCCCGAACGAAAGCCAAACTGAATGATTCTGCCAACTGAAGCCAAGCTAAGCCTCAACAAGACCCTCTAACCACCCTATCAGCCTATGAGGGTCACACAATAGGCTAATCTCCACATCTGAGAGATGTCAACTGGAAGGGGACATTACAGTCCGCCCCTCCTGAGATTGCTTGTCCTCAAGCAATCTCAACTCCGGACGCTGCAAAATCTCCTCACTCTCCCACGTAGCATCCTCCACTGGTAAATCTCTCCACTTCACCAAATATTCCCTGATAGTCCTCCCTCCTGCGTAGCTGTCTTTCTCTGTATTCCAGGATCGAATCAGGTACTAAGATCAACTTTCCATCATCATCTAAGGGAGGTAATATTACTGCAGGTACCACACGATGTCCTAATTCCTTTTTGAGACGTGACACATGAAAAACATTGTGGACCTTACTATCCGCTGGAAGCTCTAGCTCATAAGCCACCTCCCCAACACACCTGACAATCCTGAAAGGGCCATTATATCGCGGCTCGAGCTTCTCGGATCCACTCTTCCTAAGGGTAGACTATCTGTAGGGTTGCAGCATAAGATATACCATGTCTCCCACCTCAAAAGATCTCTCTGTCCTCTTCTGGTCTGCATACTGCTTCTGCTGATTCTGTGCCTTAGCAATATTCTCCTTAAGAGCCCTCATAATGTCCTGGCTCTCCTGCAATAAGTCTCCAGCACTCGGCACTCTATTGTCACTCAGTAGCAAATCAAGGAAACTAGGCACCTCATAACCATACAACGCCATGAAAGGGGACATCTGAATGGTCATGTGATAGGTGGTATTGTAACAATACTCACATAAGTATATCCACTTGACCCACGCCTTTTGCTGCCCTGCAATGTAATTCTTGAGGTAGCCTTGCACCCATTTGTTCACTATCTCCGTCTGACCATCGGTCTGCCGGTGGTAACTGGTGCTCGGTGTAAGCTCGGTCCCACAAAATCTAAACACCTCCTACCAGAAGTGACTCAGGAACCGACTATCCCTGTCGCAAACTATGCTCCGAGGCAACCCATGTAATCTGAAAACCTCACAGAAGAAAACCTCTGCTACCTGTGTAGCTGTGTAATTGGTGGTGATCGGAAAGAAGTGGGCATACTTCGTCAGCCGATCCATAACTACATATATACAATCACGTCTCTGAGCTTTAGGCAAGTCTGTAATAAAATCCATCGACAGGCATTCCCTCTTCCTGTCAGGAATCAGAAGTGGTTGCAACAATCCTGTCGGATACGTGTTCTCCTGCTTGTTCTGCTGACAAATAGGGCACTCACGCACATATTGAAGAACATCTGCCTTAAGACCTTTCCATGTAAACCTTTCCCGAACCTGTCTATATGTTTTGAAGTACCCGGGATGCCTTGTTGTAGGTACATCATGAAAGGCTCGCATAATGGTGTTCTTCATCTCTGATCCTGGGATCAAGAAAATTTTGCTCTTGTAAATGATCAAATCATTTACAAGTGTGTACTTGGTGTCTACAATAGATCCCTCAACTAGACCAGATGCCCAAACATCCTTGGCATACTCTGCCACAATCAAGTGCCTCCAGTCCTTTGCAATCTGTACCATAGAACTCAGATGAGGCCGGTGTGAAAGAGCGTTAGCAACCATATTTTGTGTACCTTTGATATAGGTGATATCAAAGTCATATTGTTGTAACTTACTCACCCACTTTTGTTGATAGTCATTCAAATCCCGCTGTCCTAGGAAATGCCTCAAGCTATTATGATCAATTTTAATGCAAAACTTACTGCCCACTAAATATTGCCTAAATTTGGCCAAGGCATGCACTATGGCCAACATTTCCTTATCATATATACTGTAAAGCCTCTCTGGTCCTCTAAGCTTCCTGCTCTCATAAACAATCGGGTGCTTGTCCTGCATAAGCATCGCTCCAATGCCCTCACCAGAAGCATCACACTGAAGCTCGAAAGGCTTCGTAAAATCTGGTAGTGCCAACACTGGACAGGTAGTCATTAGCTCCTTGAACCTCACAAAACACTCCTGTGCCTCAGGAGTCCAAATGAATGCACCCTTTTTCAATAAATCCGTCATAGGTGCTGCATGTCGTGAATATCCATTGACAAATCTGCGATAGAATCCGCATAACCCAAGGAATCCTCACAGCTGTGTAAGGTTCGCCAGAGTAGGCCAATCTATGATAGCACGGATCTTCTCAGGATCCATCTGCACTCCCTCTGCGCTTATAATATGGCCTAAGTATAACAACTCAGTCATCCCTAAATCACACTTGGATTCCTTGGCGTACAAGGACTCCTCCAAAATGCTGAGTACTGTATCCAAATGAGCCAAGTGCTCCTGCCATGTCCTGCTGTAAACCAAGATATCATCGAAGAAGACAAGTACATATCTCCTCATATGTGAGTGGAAAACCCTGTTCATGGTAGACTGGAATGTCGCTGGAGCATTGGTTAGCCCAAATGGCATAACCACAAACTCAAAGTGTCCACAATGACAACAAAACACAGTCTTCTTAACATCCTGCTCACGAACTCTTATATGGTGATATCCCGATCTCAAATCTATCTTCGAAAAGTAACAGGCACCATGGAGCTCATCAGTAAGCTCATCTATACGGGGTATGGGATACTTGTTCTTAATAGTCCTCTTATTTAGGACTCTGTAATCTATGCACATACGAGGTGTACCATCTTTCTTCTTCACTAGAACAACTGAAGAAGCAAATGGTGATTTACTTGGTTGAATGTGACCCATAGCAAGCAGCTCTTTGATAGTCTTCTCTATCTCATCCTTAAGCCGCTTCGGATGCCTGTAAGGAGTAATCATGACGAGCTTGGCGCCCTCCTCAAGCTCTATGATGTGCTCAATACCCCTGTCTGGAGGTCTCCTTGGTGGAATGTCACTGAAAACCTTCCCATGCTTAACTCTCAACTGCTGAATGTCAGGATGATACTCGGTCTTATGCTGTCCCTCTTGTGTAGGTGTCAAAGTGCACTCGGCAGCCCACTCAACCATGTCATGACGCATAAGTCTCTCCATCCGTTGGAAGGAAATAGTCCTGACGTTACTGTCTCGGATGGCCTTCAGAATGAGTCTTCCCATCCACCTCGAACCTGATCTCCATGTCTTTGAGACGAAGTGTAACTTCCTCAAGAGAATGAAGCCACTTCATGCCCAAAACTAAATCAATATCACCCATATTCACCACATAATAATCAGCCTTGAATTCATAATTATTCAAGCGCAAAGGGAGATCCTTAATCATACGGTCACATCTGAGTGTGTAACCATCAGCCACCTTAACCCGAATGCCCTCAAATTCCCTGGTTATGAGCCCACGCTTCTCCACAAATCTGGCATCGATGAAATTATGGGTGGCACCTGTGTCTAAAAGGGTGATAACCTTTTGACCAGCCAAAACTCCACGAAGTCTGAAAGATCCCTCCTGCTGAATGCTAGACAACTGTGCCTCCTGGATCTGGAGCTCTGACTTTGCCCACGCCTTAGGCTCTGAAGCCTCTGATTCTAACTCCTCAGAAACCTCCTGCAATTCAGAATTCTCAGATTCCGAATCCTCATAATAAGCCCACATAACTCTATGGGCCTTACCCTTAGGCCGCAAAGGACAATCATGGTTCGCATCATAGGGACCCTTGCAGTAAAAGCAAAGCTTCTGCCTGCGCAAATCATTAAGAGTCTCGCGATCCAAGGGTGCTGCTGATTTTCCCTTTGAATCACTCCTAAAATCAGATTTCTCCTTATTTTTATTGAATCCCTTGTTGTCCTTATAGGAAGAAGTATTTATGGAATTGAACTTGCTAGATGGAGCTGCAAGTTCCATGCTGCGTGCCTTGTTCATCGCTTCCTGTAACGAAGAAGGATCAAATGCTTTGATCCAACCTCTCAATGGTTCCAACAATCCCTCCATGAAAAGCACAACTAGACGCCTCTCTAATATATTGGGAACCATCACAGACAATTGCTGGAAGTCTCCTATGTAGGCCTCCAAACTACCAACCCGTCTCAACTGGGCCAAATCTTTGAAGTAAGACTTAGGATCCGTCTTGTCGAACCGTTCCACCAACCTGTCCACGAACTCTTGGTAAGTGGTGATACGATCATGCTGGAGTGTCACCATCCCGTGATGCCACCAGTCATAAGCTGCCCCCTCAAGATGCAAAGTAGCATATCTAATAGCATCCTCCTTAGCCATGGGACGCAATGTGAGGAAGGTATCCAGCTTATTGATCCAGGCCTGTGCTATGACCTTGTTGCTACCGTCAAACATAGCTAAAGTGAGTCTGTTTGTGGTGTGCTTCAGGTCACTATTATAATGTCTAGGCCTCCAATCATGTCTATTCTTGTAATGCTCTCTCCTCTGTGTGAGAAATCTGTCAAAAGTAATTCTCTCTCTGACCTCCGGGGTCAATAACTCCCACTCATCGTTTGCTGCCATAAGAGTATCAGCGAACACTCCCTCAGGCTCCTCATCTGCAATAGCCTCATCAGGCTCCTGTCCCACAAAAGTAGGGCAGGTAGGTCTATCTGCTGTCTGTGAAACAGTCCTAGATGCCCTGCGTGAACCTGCATCACTCCTGTTCTCATCACGACGTGGTGACGGTCTCCTCGGTGAACCTATCCTTTGTATCATCGTGGTCAACTGTTGTAATACATCAGTTACCTGCTGCTGACCTGTCCGTAAATCTCTGAGAGTCTGTTTGACCTCTGCATCATCATCACGAGGATCTCGAGGAACCTCTGTTCTGTCAGCCATGGGACCTGGCTGCCTGTTCAATTCCCGTGCCCTGTCAAACAAAGCTCTTCTGCGAGTATAATATCTGTGAGGCCCAACCTCCTGTGGCTGCATATGAATCCCAAACCCTTAGGTTGGCAGGAAACCGCTCTGATACCACTGTGAAGAACCCTTCTGGCTCAACTTCAACCCTAATGCTCAAATTGCTTGTTTTTTTGTGTTTTGAAGGTTTCTAATTTTTTTGAAGTTTTTGCATAAAAAGAACACAATGATATTTTTAAACGAAATGCTTCTAAAATCTATAATAAATTCAATAAGGTGAAAACTGACACACAGAGATCCTTAAATCAATAGGAAAAGGTTTTATTATACTTTCTCAGTGCTTACAATATTCAAACCCTAGCATGCAGACAAAAAGGCAAAACTGATTGTGTTATTTAAAAACCTAATTTGCTGATTGCAGCCGCTCCAGAAAGATGAAGAAAGAGTACGGCCAATATCAACTGGCAATTCTCCAGCCTGAAAACCCCTGCAGACTGATCCAGAGACCAAGGCGTCCCATTTGATGTAGGCAGAACGCCAAAAATGAAGGCATCCAAGCTCACAGGAAAAGTACGGCCCTCAAGCTGATTTGTACAGCCCTTGAACAGCAGCAATAAAATCCGTACCACCTTGGGAAATGTGCCAGACGTCTGAGAACTGTTGGCAAATGAAAAATATCCCCTCTTGGAAAGAAATCAATCCAAAACCCTGACTATTAAGAACTCATAGTAAGATCTATAATAACCTCTGAATGAAGTTATTCAACTGCAGGCAATAAATCAGCTGATATCTCACAGCCTCTGAACTGCAACACTGAAGATGGCTCGTTCTCCAATGCAAATAGATAACTGAAACCCTTGGCTTCATTCTCTGAAGGAAGAAGTGACAAAAATCGATTTTTATAACATAATGAAATGAGTTTCTCTCAAAGAAACTTATATTTCCTCAGTTGGGTCGATTTCCTCCAAAAAGCAACATTGAAATAAAACTTGAATTTCACCTTTTAATCTTTCCATAGTTTGGACGCCCTTTTAATTATAATAATTAATTAAAAAGTGGCCCCTTCTTCATGATGGTCACCCCCTTTAAAAAGTCACTTAAGTTATAATATTAAATTATATTATAACTTTATAATATAAGCTTCAATTTAATTAATATTTATTTTGGCAAATAAATATTAATATCTCTCTCAATATAAGTCCGATTAACGAACCATCGGAAGCCGGATGATAAGTGACTAAATCTGTATATGACCAGACCATACTGCTAAAAATAGCAGGGGTGCTCCGTTGAGTGTCTCCGCTTACTAAAAATAGTAAGTCAAGCAACCAATGTCCAAACGATCCCGAACGAAAGCCAAACTGAATGATTCTACCAACTGAAGCCAAGCCAAGCCTCAACAAGACCCTCTAACCACCCTATCAGCCTACGAGGGTCACATAATAGGCTAGTCTCCACATCTGAGAGATGTCAACTACAAGGGGACATTACAAAGACATTGAAGATAAAGGGATTCATAGCATTTCTTTAAGGGTTTAAGAATCCATAATGCATGTCATACCTTCTTCCTCAGTTGTGTGGAGATCTCCTTGGGGGTGCAGCTGATTGGAGCAGCTAAGTCTGTAGTTTTAGTCCATTATAAATATCAAAGAATTTCACTGGAAGCTATAACAGCATAAGTAAAGGTCAGAATATTTTTTGTTTGAGATATGCCTATCTTTCTATCAATATTATTGTGTACCAGCACTTCAACATTATTTTAGAGGGTCTGAAAATTAATTATTGGTGAAATTGTCCATGTACACAACTGTTTGACAAAATGTCCTTATGAAATCTATGATCCATGGCATGATTTTATGATTTATTTATGATCTAAAATTTTAGTTGCAACAGTCTCAAGTGTTTGCATTCAAGAATACTTTATATTTGATTTTATGCAAAGTGCTTTGTTGAAATATGGTAGCTTCGGTCAGATATAGAAATGATGATCATATGTGTGTGTGTGTATATATGTCAGTATGTACTGACATATGTATACACACATATATATTAATTTTATACATCATCATTTATATCGAAATCTACTACATTCCAAGTATATTATCGATCTGCATTTAGAGGTTATTAATTGCAGATTATTAGTATTTCATGTTTCCATATAGGATCCCGATTGAGCATCATTATCGGTGATCATTTCCAGATTGGATATTATTTATTTGTGCAAGATAAATTCAGATCGAACTTGGTAAGCATTTATGTTTATTAAGTAACAAACCTCGATTATAGATCGGGTGTTTAGTTAAGATGAAAAGGCACAATTCATGAGACATCTCATGAACGAACATGCCTCCACTTTGTGGAGACATGTCCGCTCATGGGATGTGTCTCTTCCTTATATATTTATTGTAGGTCCGATCCACAATGGGAGACATCGAAATCAACATGCTTGACAAAATGCCAGCCAATGAAAAATCATAAATATTGCAAGTTTGTGAGAAAAAATTTGTGGAGGGACTTTACAAGAATCCACTTATATTTCATTTCAAATAATGTAGTATCCCTTGCTCCTTCAGATCTAAATTTTCCTTCAAGGAATATTGTCAGGGTTACCAAAAAATGTGAAACAAAGATCTTGGTGTAATGTCCCCTTCTCGAGCATGATATTTGCAGTTGACTGTTGGCCTATTCCGGAGACTCGTAGGCTATTCGGAAGGTGAAATTAGGGTTTCATGCTTTGGAGGTTGTTGTTGCTCGTGAATTGATGATTGAATGGTGGTTTCTTTCTGGGTTTTCGGAGAGCTTCGTAGTGGTGTGTTCTTCTTGGCATTCCGGGCACCTTCAGGAATTTACTATTTTTAGTAAATTCTATTTCTGGCAGTGGTCCTATCGTTCTTAGTACAGTTGGCTTTCCTCTTCAGTCGACTCAATTGGTTTGTTCAATCTTGGCCTTGGGATGCATTTTGGAGAGATAAGTTCATTTCATTTAAACAATGTTATATTTTAATGTTATGATACCCCCTTGGCCTAGTCTCATAACTTAATGTTGTTTTAAAAAGGTGGTCTTTAAGGGGTGGTGCCTCATTGGGATAATTTTATATTTATTAAGGTCAAAATTGAAGCTTTAAGTTGGATGCCTATCTTGAAGAGATGAATTTCATTAAAAAGTAAAAAATGAAGCCTTGAAAAAAAGTGACGACATTTCTTGGAGGGAAAGGTTTGGATTCAAAATTTGAATATAGGGTTTCTAGAAGCTTCTGGAGGGGTCTTCACAAAATTATAAAAGGACGTCTTGGGTCCTCATTTCGTATCTGATTGTCTACAGTAATGTTACTCTATCGGAATGGTATTGGATCGCTTCGAGGAATGAATGCCTCCGAGCTTTGGCATTGCTTCTTGCTTGCAAAACAACAACTAGTGATGAGTTAGTGGTAGTTGAGAGGACTTTGTAGTGAGATTTGCATTGTAGTGTTGTTTTATCATTTGGAGTTTAGTTATTTGCATTTCATGTCATTTTCTGGAGTTGCTGATATTAATGTTGAATCTGTAGTTTTACTCATATCTCTAAAAATAAATTTATTATCATTCTGGGTACTGATCATTTGTGTTTCCCTGCCTTGGGCGACCATTCTTGCCAAGTTCCAGATTTTATAAGCAAGAATTGGATTTTTCTTGAAGAAATCGCCCTTCCTTGAGGGTCGTACCATTTCAGCTTGCTTGGAAATTTGTGTAAAAATAATATGCAATGTTTAAGGTCAGTTTCTTCATTGATATTTGGGCACCATCATCTTAGGTAGCTTCTGCATTTTGTTTGGAGTCATTTGGTTAGGAATTGAGGGAGTTGTGAGCATTTCATTAGGTTTTTGTACTGCTGTGATGTAATTTCAGTCCTTGCTCAGTTATATCAGTTTGCATAATATCAGGCATTTGAGTTGGGTTAGGGTTGGAAATCATCTAGATCATTGAAGGAATACCTTACTTACTGCAGCAGCATTATCCTCTTAGTATTCTATGATTATTGGCAGGAAATCTTTAATATTGTAAGCTGAAGAGTAGTACTGTCAGCATCTAACTTCTGCTCTTCAATTTCTGTATTACCCATTGGATAAGAGGCTGACTTTCCGCCTATTTACTTTGAATTGCATTGTAATACTTAACATCTCCACCCTATGGTAGCTCCATGCCCATCCGGGTTTGAAAGCACATTCTGGGTGTTGAGGTTTACTTTCAGCAGAATTAGTGATAGGGATCCTCTGACCATATGATCGTCCACCTTGGACACATTCTTGGTTAGAGTTGCTTGTTCAGCAATGCATAAGATCCTCTGACCATATGCTCACACCTTGCCCAACTGGGGATCCTGGTGTACATTCTTGGTTAGAGTTCATTCCACATCGTTTGGGTTCTCATCTAACCTTAACGGGTGCATGTTGTTTGTATTTGCATTCAAAAAATTAAAAAAAAAATTGGCTCGGAATATTTCACTTGGTTACTAATGCCCTCTAACACTTTAGGATTGTTCACCTAAAGGAGAAGGATAGACCAAAATGGCAATGCTCACACTTCTTGAAACCACTGATGTATTCCTTACAATCTCTGACCTTAGCTTGCTGATTTAGGTCTCAAGGAATATCGTCAAACACTTCTCATGCAATCTTTTTACTAGCTGTTTCTGTATTTTCAGTTTGCTTGTTTACTTGAAATGGTTTCAATTGAAGTCTAAAAGCTTGCAAATTAACTCTACAATGTCTAAGCAATGTGTTGGTTGAATATTTTGCAAACTTGTGAGGTTTAGCAAAATGGTGGTTTCAGCCACAGTGTGTGAGATAAAACTCTCCTAATTAAGGGAAGGCTCCCCCTATCTTAATAACTAAAATAAATATGGGCGGAACAACAATCTCTCCTTTTGTTTCAGGAAAGATTAAACTCTTTTCTCTTTTCAGAAAGGTAATATGAACTTTTAAATAAACTTTAACAGCAGCTTGCAATAAAATCAGTAGAAAGGAAATGAAGTTTCCTGAAAGCTCAAAGACTTTTGTCACTTCTTTTGGGATGGAAAAACAGTTTCAAGCAAAAAGTCTTGAAAATCTGATATCCTATCTACCCTTTTGAAAGATAATTCTAATGATAATATATAGCATAAGACAGCACAAAGTCTGCAAGTATGATGTATCTATTAACTACTACAAATGGGAATTATTACGACCACAAAGACTTGCAATTCTTCTTAACTTCTAAATTCAAATTATGAATTCAACCTTCAACATTTACAGCACAAAGTCTGCAAATATTTCAATTGAAGCTCTCCTTAGCAATCTTCCACAATCTCCAAATAATCACAAAGTAATGCTCCAAAATGACATAAGAACACAATGGATGCAAAGTAGGACTTCAACACAAAGTTTGAAATTTCCAACTCTTTGATATTACTTGAAAAAGATCAACTTATAACTATAAAGCTCAAAGTCTTTATGAGTATAAAATTCTGTAGAAATTACTTGCTTTCCAAAAAGATAAAAGATTACAAAGGACCCTCTCAAATATTTATAGGAGAGAGGTCATGAGAAAAAGGTGGGAGGATCCCAACTAACTTGAGAAATTCTCTCAACCACCAACTACTTGCAATTGACTTATTCTAAATTACAGTCCTAAATTATCTTGACTTGTAACTTGATTACATGTAATGACAATTTACAAAACTGCAAGTGAAAGAAACACTTGCGATTACAAAATTTGTTTTACATGTAGTTTGTCAAAAACAAAATACATAAAGATAAAATATTTTATTCCATTTCAGTCCTAGCTTTCAAAGACTGAAATTTGCTGATAATTTCCTGCAACTCATTTGAATCGGGGCCTAGTGTGTTCTTGGCAACCACAACAGTCTTCAAGATTACATCAAAATACCTTATTGTTGCTTCTCTATGCTCTTCATAAACAGTTTGCATCTTATCAAGGATCATTCGATGATTAACAAACTTGTGAATTGAATCCATGGTAAACTGTTTTGATTCCAGCTCTTGACGAAGGTTTGTTGCCATTTATGTAGTGACCACATCAGTTGCAAGTAATTCTCCTTCATGATTCAAAATTCTACAAGAGATTTTCTCAAAGCTAGAAAGGATGTCTTGTTCAACTTCATCACTCATTTCTAGTGTAGCCTGAACATCTTTGATAAGATCTTGGATAACTAATGACTTGTTTGTCATGAGTTCTTCAAATTCTATGTATTTTTCTCTGTTTGGTATGATTGAATTGCTGCATAGAATTTCTAGGTTGACTTGATCCATATCATGCCAAATTTTAAATCTTTTTCAAGTGAATCCAGACTTTGTTTGAAAGCTTCCAAAGTCTGATTCATCTTTACTTTGGCTATTCTGACATTATTTAGAATTTGTAATGTATTTTCAATCACTAGTATGCTTTGATTAATCAACTGTGCTTCCCAAGAATCAACTGCTTTGGCCTTCTGTGCAATTTTCTCCAATTGCTTGACTGATTCTTCGGAGGTGAAAGAAGTTAATGGATTAACTTGCTCTGAAGAGTTGGCAATCTTTTGAATTACCGAGACAAGTTGTGCATTTTCCTCTTTCAGCTTTTCCTTCTTTACCAAGAGTTCGTTATAACTATGTGTCAAGACAGTTACTGAATTTTGGGCGTCTTGCATCATACCAGCATGTGTTTGCTTGCCTAAATCCACTATGGTGAATTTGTAATCAGATACTTGCATATCTTCTGGTGACTTGTTTGCAAGGGGTTCAGCTATTTCTACATATTTTATTCTATTGCTGTCCACAACCACCCGTGAAACCGTTTTAGCCTTCTTTGCAACTTTTGGTTTTGATTCGTCAACTGCTGGAAATCAAACACATCTGGAGAGATTGCCTGTTTCTTTCTCTTTAAAATAACTAAACTCAACCATGGAGGAAGATCCAATGTATTTGCATTTGAAACAGCAACTGTGGTTTGTGCAGAGACAGATTCATTTTGAGCCATAGTTGTTACTTTTGGAGATGTTTCAGTTTGAATTGCAACAAAAGTTTGCTTGGATGGCGTATTGTGATCAGCATTAGCCATGAAGCAATCAAAACTTGCAGCTGATGTATCTATTTATGAAAGTGTCATCTGTGATGTCATTGGATACATCGGATTAGCATCAAAAACGCTCTCCAAATTATCAAGCATGATCTCCATAGAAGTAGTCAATGTGGATGAAATTGAAGTATGAAGAGCAACTTTCGTAGGAGCAATAGGATTAACGAAAACCGTTGAGAAGGAATCAACATCACTATCAATTTGAGACATGGGAGACAGTATTGATACTGGTGCAGCATCAATATGTGGAGACATTAGAGCAGTAGGAGATCAAGAACTTCTCCTTCTTGCTGATCGATGATTTGGATCTGCGTCTCTTTAACCTCCTTCCCTTTTAATGTTGTTTTCTCCAAAGGTTTTTCCACAACACGGCTGATTTTCAACTTGATTTTGGTTCCTGAAGAAGAAGCACCTTCCTTGGATTTATCTCTGACTTCTAATTTCAATCCAAAAGGTCCAGCTGAATCATCATCATCATTAACCCTGATTTTTATAGTTTTGACACCTATATTCATAAGCCAAGAATTAGTATTTGCTAAGGCTGACTGAAATTTGTTAAAGATAGAAACTGATTCTTTATGAGACCATTGTATTGCTGGAATAGAAACGTCAGCAACCCTTTTTTCTTCATATTTTGGATCTAAAATCTGCCCATCATCAATTACTCCTTCTGGGATCAAGGTCAGATTAAAATCTATAATCTGTTCAAGAGTGAGCCTGCAATAGTCCATTTTATAGATGTCCTTCTCTACTCGGAGATCTACCCAAATATCTTCAAGGTGACGTACATGAGTGAAAGCTTTTTTTATCTTGTCTTTCATTCCTCTGTAATCAAAATCTGCCCTTGCCTTGAATCTTTTCAATTTGATTTCCTGAATCTCAGTTTCCATTGCTTTTGCCCTTGAGGTAGTTGTCAAGGAGTATCTCCCAATCTGCAATGGATTATGAGACGAGATATTTACTTCAGTTTTATGTTGTATAGCTTGTCGTGCATGTACTGTCATCAATTGCCTTGCAAGCTCCATTAGAATGATTTTATCTGTTGGATATCTCGGAAGCATGTATGGCTGATCTTCAAAACAGCCAACTCTCATGTAGGTAAAAGTGGGAAACTGGAGAAAAAGACAACCATATTCATTGACCTTCTTCCAAGCAGCGTCTGATACTCTGTTGTTCTACAAGGTTTTGTCAAATAGGCACATGAAGTGACCAAAGAATGCGTCTTGGACTCTTCTGTAATGAATCCTGCTTGGTCTCAAAGGCAGCTAATCATTGTACTCCCAAACTAGAACTAGTGATCTATCTCCTTGGGTAGAAAGGCGTGGAAATTGCCTTAATGAAGCTGCTATGTAAACTAGATAAGAATTCATGTAAAATGTGAGCGTGGTAGGAACTTGTGCAAGCTGCTCACATAAACTATCGCTGATTATTTCACCCCAAAAGATTGGGTGTTGTGCCTTCCTTATCACTACTATGAATTTGTACATCCATTTCTCAAAGACGTTAGAGAATTTCAACCCCATTATCCTGCTCAAGAGTGTGATTATATCATTGACCTCTTCTTTGAATTCAGATCGATATAGCTTGGGCCACCGAGACACACAAGTCCGACGCTTCAAAAGCCATTTAGTATTGATGTCTTGTATACAATCTTCTTTCTTCTATTCATAATGATCTAGAGCACTCTTTACAGAAATATCTGAATACATTGGCGAGTCTGGAACTCTGAAAATCCTGTTGATAGTTTCTGGATCAAGCCTAATGACCACATTACCATCATCATTTTTAATGGTTCTGGATTCTCTGTCAAAGTGAGCAGCGCATGCAAGGACGAACTCTGGCTCTAGGGTAGCAATAGGAAAAGAGGAAACCAAATGAATATGACTTCTCAGTAGCAACTGCATATGATGAGAAGTTGATTTCTCAATTCTCTTCAGAAACTCGGACATATCAACATGTCCAATCTCAGACAGATCAACATGTCCAATCTCTGTGCCTCTGATTTCTTCAATGTTCGAGACAACATCAGAAGGAGGAATCTCATTCTGATACTTGTCGTATTTGTACTTCATCTTTTTGTTTGATGGAGAAGCAGGTTCCTCCGTCATCGAACAAGAATCTGCAAGGCTGCGATGAAAGTTCTATAAAGTTAAGACATCATCAACATTAACAGGCGTAGACATGGCGAAGGCTCTAACTCAGAATGGTGTCTTGGTTGTATGAGGGCAAAAAATAAGCATTATAACTCATTTTGGATCTTTGGAGGCTGATTGCAAGTGAAAGGGACATGTACTTTTCATGACAAATTGAAAAGTTAAATTGCATCTTTGAAAAGTGCAAGTTAGAACTTTCAACTTGCTATTGCAGTCAACCTAAAGTCCAACTTTTAGGCACTTTAAAGGTATTTCGGGATTTTGAAGGTTGGCTGCAAGTGAATAGTGCATTTCGGGATTTTAGGAAGTCATTGCAAGTAAATCAAGTAAAAAATTTTAACTTGCATTCATGACCAAAACTTCCTACTTGCAATGAGTGGGCAAAAACCTGATTTGCTTCCAAGGGCAAATTTTTTTTAATTCTTTTCTTCTTTTCAAGAAAATGAAAATGAAATGAAATGAAAGGAGATGTGAATATGTATGGAAATGGAATGAAGGGTAAATAAGAATGGAATGGAAAAAGTTTTAGTAATGAAAGGCATAATGGCGAATTCAGCTAATGAAAGGTATATGGAAAACATATTTACATCGTAAAAGTGTATGGAATGATGTAAATGAAAATACATTTTTGTAAGATGGAGGCACATGAAAGGAAAGATATTCTTACAAAAACGTTTTTAAAATGCAAGGCAGATGGAAACGCGTTTTGGCGAATGAAGGGTTTTTGGATAATGAAAGGCATTATGGAATGATGAAAACGCATTTTTTAAAAAAATGGAAACGCGTTTTTACATAGGAAGGAATGTGAATGGCAGCAAAATGTGTTTTTGTGTATAAAGCATTTTTTTTAATGGAGGCGTATTTAGAATGGAGGTAAAATGGAAAGCGTATGGAATGATAAGAAAAACGTTTTTATATAAGAGAAAAACGCGTTTTTCCTTAACTGAAAATGTATGGAATGAACAAGTGAGAATGGCGAACGAAATATGGAGAGGGGAATATGGAAAGAAAAACGTATTTTCTTTATGTAAAGAAAAATGTTTCAGAAAATACATTTTGATATTAAACAATGGCGCCAAAAAACAAGAGATTTTATGAAATAAAGTCATTAAAATAAAAGAAAATCACAATAAATAAAGAAGAACATACCTGAGACCACAAATTGCAAACTAAAAGAAGCAGAAAACCCTAGACGCCTTAGAAAAATGCAGTAAAAGAAGCTCGACCCATTTATGGCTGAAGATCCGATTTCATTGCTAAGGCGCCATGAAAAGAGGAAGACCAAATCAAACTCAAACTCAAACAGCTTCCTCCATAAGCAGAATTCAAATGATCTGAACTTAAATCGGAGTTTTTAAAGACCAATGCAAGTTCACACCAAGTAGAATCGGGTTTTTGATGAGCATTTGCAAGTTTATTAACATGAAAAACTAAAATCGGGCCTTTTTCTGCATGTTGCAAGTTATTTAAAGAGAAATCGGGTCTTTTAAGAGGAATTGCAAGTGTTCTTTATTAAAATCGGGCTTTTTAAGAGTCATTGCAAGTGAAAATAAAAGAAATCTGAACTTTTAAGAGTAGTTACAAGTGCTTTAAGTGAAATCAGAACTTTTTAGAGTCATTACAAGTAACTTAAGTGAAAAAGTAACTTGCAAAGCACTTAAAAAGTTCCTACACTTGCAAGTTATTCAAAAAGTTCCTAAAAAAAAGCTTTTAAAAAGATAAAATAAAAAACAAAGTGACTTGCAATAGACACAAAAAGTTCCTATTATTAACTTGCAGTCAAGCTCAAAAACTCCTACTTGCAATGAAGCCATAAAAACCCGAAATTGACCAAAAACACACTAAAAATGACTCAAAATTTCACGAAAATGGACGAGAGTGTGTGGAAAGTGGTAACCCAAAGGACTATAGACCTAAAATTGAGATTTGCTAATCTTTTCACGTCGTAATACGTGCATTAGAAGAGAAAATTTTCAAATTTTATCAAAATTTTGATTGGTTATCCCAATTTTTAACAAGTCAAAAATTAGGGACAACACAATGAACTAGATGCAAACTCAATTTTCTCTTGGCTTTTTGGATGCAAATACATGAACTCTACTTGAGAAATATACTCCTACAGCCAACTGACATTTTTACAAACAATTGGCATGCAAACTAATATGCTGGTAATGAATGCTAAACATTGAACATTAAATCGGATAAATGTCATGCTACTTATAACTCCTTTATTGGTATGTCATTTCCAATACAATGTTGATAACAATAGCCAAGACTCTTGGCTTTACAAATGAAAACGCAAACAATGCTAATCAGATTTCTGAGGAACACCTACAGCAGCAACACTAAATGATTTAAATGACAATGCAAGATACTACAAATTACAAGAGGAACCTGGTTATAGCAGTGCTGGATGAAGAGGAAGATATAGCAACAAATATCAATCCAAATGACCTCCTTTCTAGCTCAAATCGAAGTCTTCTCCTAGCCGTCCCTGTTCTGATTTAGAATGGCAATATAAATTCATTCGCAGCCTCCAAGTCTTCTCTCAAGCAACAAACATCATCACACTGCCCTAACAAATGGAGTGCTCCAAGTCTCCAATAAAATCGCTGCAAGAATAGGCCACTAAGAGCAAATTTGTGGCTCCTAGATGACTGAAAATGTTGTCTGAAGAAAATATATCAGAATATATATATGCTGCAAATCGTCTATTGGAAGACAAATCGATGTAGACTCCAATTGCAAAATAATCTTCAAATCAGACCTACAATCGAGTTCCACAAAATTGGCCTTTGGCCACAAATTTTGGCACCAATGAAAGGACTGAATTATCCTCTCCAATCTGCAAACCTTCGGAGGATATTTCACCACCTTAATTATGCTAATCAATGGAATTTTTTGTTTCCAAAGATTAATGGCTGTTAATTGCAGAAACCCTAGGCTCCACAATGGACATATCAAAAGCAATATCAATTTCCTGGATGATTCAAAGCCAAGCCCACCCCCTCTTTATATACTTTTCTCCTCTTGAGGTCGGCTTCCTCTAGAAGCTTCTACAATAATCTTTTATTTTATTTTTTTAGTGACTTTATGATATAAATATTTATTCAAGTCACTATATTAAATTAATTAAATATAAGATTACTTTATAATATTTATTTATTTAATAACCTTACAAATAATTAATTTAATTATTATCTCCCTTATTTCTCTCAATCCAACTAAGTTCCAGGAAACCATTCACTGACTTAGAAACTGCCACCATACGACCCTCTAACCAAGCTCATTAGCCCACGAAGGTTAGGAATAGGCTAAACCCTTGGAAAATTGATGCTCATGAAAATGGGGACATTACAAATAATTTTGTATCAGGCCACTCCTGAGAAATTAAAAAATGGATGAATTTAGTATGGTACTCTCCTTCAACAAATTGTTGGATATGTCGAGCTTCCTGCAAAACCAGGGGAGAGTGAATGCTATCCAATCTCCTTGAAATATTTATGATTTCATAGATTATGTGTGCCATGGTTAATAGGATTTGGCTTTGAGAGTTGAATCAAAATTTCCTCATTTTCATCAGGCACTAGGTTGTGTGGCTTTGCTGGCACAATGATACATTTTCCTCTTGCTTAGGGTATTATGTAAGATCTATTTCTGGTTGAAGAACTACAATCTCTAATTCATGCATAGGGCTCAACGGAGGGAACTCTAGAGTGTCAATAGGAACTCCCAATAAGCTTAATCGTTCATCAATGTGTTCAGAAGCACTCTAAAAAGACATGCTCCAGATGATGAAAGAATTAAAGGGAAAAAAAGAGAATAGTAAGGAGAGCAAAGAACTCTGGGGCACAAAATGTAAATGTGAGGGACATGCTAAAACCAATTGTCCGAAAAAGCTATTTTGTGAGATTTGCCAAGTTATGGGTCATTCAATAAAGAGTGCCCATATAATTTGAAGACTAGGAGTACACAAGTACTCTTTACACAAGAAGAGCAATCCACTCCATCGATTACATAACACATCTCCGGGCAGTTATTGAAATCAAAGAGGATGTCGAAATCAAATACAATATGATCCCAAAGGACGATTTGATCATACAATGCCAACAATTTAACGAATTGGGGCACTTTGCAAGAGATTGCTAGTACAAGCAGGACAAATTGCAACTGTTGTGCAAATGGTGTGGACTTGGAGACCATGAAGACATTGGATGCCCAAAGTAGAAGGCCATTGTCAACATGGTTGATGTAAGGCATAATGAAGTATTGGTGTTACTTGTGCTTGAGCAAAGAAGGTAGTGTACCTGGACCCATGTACAAAAAAAGGCGTCGTGAAGTAAGGGATGAAGTGGAGAATGCTATTCTGGTATTGACATGGTGTAATGGTTTAAAGGTGGCATTGTTGTTCTTGACACCAAGGTTCAAACCCTATTGGGGTGGTATTGTTGAGTGGTTGTATTTCGGTTCATAGCTCCAATCAAAAGCGTTTACCCCTTGAATAAAAAAGAAGTGCAGAATCCTATGGCTAATGAACGATGTCACTCAAATGTGAATGCAAGTATGGTAACACATCGGTTACAATTCGGTTCAAATATTGCAAGGAAAATACTTCAAAGTTTAGAATATTTTTCACATTTTTCACCTTCTTTCTTCGTTCTTCATGCTTGCTCACCAACTCACCTTCTGCTCAATGCTTGAGTGTTGAATCTGATGTTTGGCAACTGACTGACCTCCATTGATGACCTCGGAGCTCCTAATATGCTTCTAAAAACGCAGAATAGACCCACTAGGGAAAAACTGATCTTTTTGAGATTCTGAGTGCACCAGCCTGATATGGAAGTATTTTGAGTCAATCAAAATCAGTTTGAACCCTAACAAACTTTCTATTTTTAGAAAGTTTTGCTAGTATCCGTTTCAAAAGAAACCCAGAAAAACCCATAAAAAGTCACTATTTTTAGGAAATTTCTAAAAATAGCAATTCTCCTAAAAAGTAGGGCAGAAACCAGAGAAAACCTTAGCTGCAACACATTGTGCTTTATTCACCCTTGTACCCTACTGTTTGTTGAAAACTAATTATCAGATTTAATGCACAGAAATAAATTCAAAATCAGACACAATGACACAGCAGATACCCTGGGAAAACCCTCCTCTTGAGGGAGAAAAAACCCAGCAACAAAGATCTCTCTTTTATATATAAATCATGGCAACAATTCTCTTTACAATGAGGCCAATCACAAGGCCAATATTCAGCATCTACACTAGATGCACAACAGATAATAATCTGCCCTCACTAAATCTGCACTTACAGAAATTTGCAATCTGATCTTGGAGATAATTCGCCCTTGAATGAAGGAGAGAAAACCAACTTGCTTAATCGTGTAACAAGGAGAGAAGTGGTCTCTTATAAATACATGGCTATAAGAGATCTCACAAGGTCGGCCTCAACATAAATTACAATTTGAACAAGTCAGCCAAGATACAATAATCAATGAATATAATTTACAAAGAAGGTCGGCCCAGAATAATAAATATATTATTTACAAAGAGATGCGCCCATACTCATTTATTCTCACATATAAATAAATAGCCAATAGGCTGCATTTATTTATGACTTTACTCGAGGCTGGAAGGATGAACCCGAAGCTGCTCAGTATCATTAACACTGCTGAGTAAAAATTTAGGAACATTAGTTTACTTTAGTTTTTATGCAAACATCAGCAAAAAGAGGGAGCTTCCCCTCCTAATTTGAAGAGCAATTACTACACACTGTGCATAGCTGTTTGTTTCCAATAAGCACTCCAGAGGTGCTAATTGAAACACCAACATGGGTTTTGTTGGCAATGTCATTTTGAAGAGACCCAGATCGTTAGATTTTGAAAAAGCTAATTTTTTCAAGAACATGCAAGATTCCCTAAAAAGTAGGGCCGAAAAACTGATGTTTGGGTTTTGTAGAGAATCTCATTGTGAAGAGACCTAGATCATTAGGTTATGAAAAATCTAAGGATTTCTTGGACATGCGTGAAAACGTAGATTCTTTTGCAAATTATAAAATTTTCCAATCTTCAAGAGGAGCGAAGAGCAAGTAGACCCAGATCGATGAAAATTGAAAATTTTGACCAACTGTTTCTGAAAAGTGATGCCCTAGAAAAATAGACAATGAAAAGTGAGCTTTCGTGCCTCCCAATCTCGAATCCACAAAGAACGCTCAAAAATCACTTCGTTTGAGTCTCCAAATCTTGATAAGAAGAAAAATTTATGTTTCTTCCTCTAAAAGCCAACCTCTAAATTATGAAAAATGAATGCTAAAGGCTTTCTTAAATAGAATTTGGAGGTAAAGGCGTCTTCATGCAAAACCCTATTATTTTGGAGCCTACACACAAAAATATTTGACTTCGTTTGTATCACAGAAAGAACTCCTACAAGATAGGGTATCAAAAAGCATGTATATGAGATATTTTTTGAAAAAAATTCTAAGTTAAGATGACTTGGGTGCCTTCCTTCAAATAAGGCGCCCAACTTTTCCAGAGATGAAATTTTTTTCATTATTTTCAATTTTTCACTTGTTTTTGACTCCATTGAAGCCTACTTTTGACTTTGACAATCCGTCAAATTGGCACTATTGATTGATAATCTTTGTTTGATCATGGTAGTCTGATCTTTGACCACTGTTGAAGTGATCCCCAGCTTCGTTTCAGCATTTGACGTCATTTGATCGTGTTTGCAAACCCTCGAAGCTATTAACAGAGACCGAAATGGAAGAAAACATGGACGAAGTGAAAAAATTACTAAGGCATGACAGCAAAGGCACCCTCCTTGAAAAAAGGCTCTTGGCTTTGCTAGTGTTACAATTTTTTTTGCTTTTCGTGCTTCCGGAAGTTGGTACCCCCTATTCGAGCATCATTTTTTGCCAATCTATGAACAACTGAGACTAAAAGTCAGTCAATGTGGCAAGCCTAGTCAAATCTGAGAAGAATGATACCTCATGTCAGCCTCCGTCATTGCATTTGATTGATTTGCCAAGATCTGGAACTAGGCTGACATAGAGGTTTTAACGTGTTTTGAAAAACATAAAAGAAAGTTGTGTTGAAGACTTGGGAACCCTCCTTGAAATAAGGCACCCAAGATTACCAAACTTTATTTTTTGAAATTTTCATCTTTCATTGGATTTTCCTCGTTTCATGTGAAATGCCTCTGTTTGATCAAAAATTCCTACTGTCCGATAGATCTTGTGAGTTGGATGATGGATGCAATGAAGAACCTAAACATATTTGATGATCTCTTGCTTTTAAAAAACCCTAAAAACTGATTTTTACTACATGTGACTAGATCTAAACTGGGTTGACAAAGGAGATTCACACGTTTTCCGAGAAACACAATTTTTTTTTTAAGGCATGAGCTCATGGCCGCCTTACTTGAAATAAGGTGCCCAACTTCTCCATACTTAACCATTTTTTGAAGATTTTTAACTTTCCTCGCCAACCATTCACTACCTTCGTCGACTGCATGGACCGTTGTTGACGCATTAACCGTGTTCACCGTTGTGCATTCATGATCTGCGAAAACTAAAAAATTGGCTAAGGCATCGACTGCTAGGCCCCTTGAAATAAGGCACCTTTCTTTTCCAAACTTAGAATATTTTTCATAGTTTTCACTATTTTTAGATTCCCCTCTTTCGTTCACCATTTTTTGAGGACCTTTCCTCGTAGATCGATCTATGCAACATTTGAGACTTTGAATCTAACAACTGGCAATTATCCATCCTCCATTGATGACCTCAGAGGTCCTGATTTGTCTTTTGAAAAAGTGAAATAGATCCACCAGAGAAAAATTGATGATTCTGACTAGACTAGCCTAATCGTGACGTATTTTAAACCAATCAAAATCAATCTGAGCCCTTTTCTGCAAAGATTCTATTTTTAGACATTTTCCTAAAAAGTAGGGATGAAAAACTAAGATCTGGGTTTTGTAGACAATTTCATTTTGAAGAGACCCAAATCGTCAGATTTTGAAATCTGAGGATTTCTCGAACATGCATGATTTCCTAAAAAATAAGGCCTGTCATGCAAATTTCTATTGTTTAGAAAATTTTGCAAGTATCCTTTTGACAATAAACCCAGAAAACCCTATGGTTCGTTTATTTTTTAGAAATTTTTAAAAACATAAATTTGCTATTTTTAGACATTTTGACCTTTTTTTGACTTTTGACGACAATTTTTACAAGATTTTAACCACTTTTATAAAATGCCTTAATGAAGCAAAAAAATTTAATTTTGGGTATAACAATGGTAATCCCTCTTTTCTTCTCAAGGGACGGTGGGCAAGATAACACACTTTGCTACCCACTCCACTTGGTCGTGGTGAATCAATCTTCCCATTCGCTTGAAAGAGACAATGCGAATCCATTAGACATCCCTCTCAACACAACCTTCTTCCCATCTGATTGGAATTTCAATTCCACAAGTTGTAGGTTCAATGTGATCTCCTCTAATGAACGCAACCATTGGATGCCAAGAATTGCATTTGTGTCACTAATACTTACAACATAGAAGCCATCCTTGACTTCTTAGTTGCCCAATTAAATACTCATGTAAGATATCTTCCTTGTGCACGTGAGTGTAAAACCATTAGCCACCATCACCTTAAAGCCTTCAAATTCTTTAGTTATGAGTACTCTTTGGGCAACAATACCTTCATCAATGAAATTATGTGTGGCTCCAGTATCAATGAGAGCAACCATTCGCTGTCCACATAGGACTCCTCGTACCCTGAAAATTCGTTTTTTTGAAAGCTGGAAAGCTAGGCAAGAGTGCCTTCGCTCTTCTTCTCTTCTTCTGACTCTTCTTCTTCCTTATCCTCCAAATCAGACTATTGTTGTGATTTTTCTGATGCTGATTCATCAGCTAAACAGACTTCTAAGTGATGAGCTTTTCCCCTTTTGAAGCATTTATGGCTTGTAGCCCATTGCTCCTTGCAAGTGAAACATAGTTTTTTTCCTTCTAAGCTCATTACAAAGGTCATCATCCATTCTTGATGGAAACTTCTTGGGTTGATTAGCATCTTCATGAAAATGCTTCTCATCCTTCTTATTGTGGAAGGTCTTGGATTGAAATTTGTTTCTTGGGGCTATAAGCTCCATGCCTTTTTCCTTCCTTATCGCCTCTTGGAGAGTTAGTGGTTCAAATGCCTTAACCCATCCCCTCAATGGCTCCATTAGCCCTTCACTGAAAAGGACCACAAATATTCTTTCTGTGATGGTAGGAACCGTGACAAAAAGCCTCTGAAATTCAGCAATGTAGGCATCAACAGATCTAAGTTGCCTCAACTGTGCAAGCTCTTTGAACTGCATCTTAGGATCTCTCTTGTCAAATATTTCATTGAGCTTGTTTGTAATCTCATCATAAGTGTTAATCAAATTATGGCCAAGTGTGAGCAAACCATGGTACCACCACTCATGGGCAGCTCCATCTAAGTGTAGGGTAGCAAATTTGATGGCATCCACTTCTGGTATGGGTCTTAGGGACAAGTAGTTGTCTAATTTTTGGACCCAAGCTCGGCCAGTGCACTTGTCACTCCCATGAAAGTGAGCTAGAGTCACTTTCCTCACGGCTTGTTGCTAATCCCTTTGCACAATAGGACCTTTGTTCTCAATCCTTACACCCCCTCTCTTCTTCTTTTGGTTCATGAACCGCTCTAGGGACAAAATGTCCCGAATCTCAGCTAGAAGGGTTATGTACTCTACGTAACTAGCCTTCACTTCATCTGCCATAAGAATCAGGGCTTCTTGTTGAGGTGGGGCTTCCTCCCTTTGAGTGAAGGTAGGGTGAAGGGGTCGTGATAGACCCAATAGGAACGCCATTAGTGTATCCATTAGTGCCTCTAGGATTGATGGTGTTTGAGGCACTAGTTTCTCCATTCTGAAAATAGGGTGTTTGAGGCCCATTTTGACTCATTTTGGAAAGCAATTATGACATCATGTCAAGCATGTTGTCAAATTTCCTCTCTACTATGGAATTTCGACTATCTAGTGGGGTTGTTCCCTTATACTTTTCTACCATGACTTTTGATGAACTAACACTATCACAAGCTGGAATCTGACAGCCCCTTAGGACTTCTGAGAAGGCATCCTCAATTGGGGTTTGTGGTCTCTAAAATATTTTTCTTTTCTATTTTCTATTATATAACAGAGTTCTCTATCACTCATAGAGAATTTGCAGCTACATAACAAGCATTAAGGCACAGGTTGGCATGAAGACTAACTCTGGTACCACTCCAGTAACCCTTAATGTTTTTTGAAAAAACTTGTTAGTTCAAACAAAATGTAATGTCAAGCAACTTCCTTTCTACTTTTTGACCACCAAGTTCCTAGTGTGGGCAAGGTGAGAGCATATGGTGTACGGGATTACAATTATACTTGAAAGAAAGTGTCATGTCCCCTTCTAGTTGACATCTCTCCGAGCACAGGATTAGCCTATTATACGACCCTCGTAGGCTGATAGATTGGATAGAGGGTCATGTTGGAGCTTGGCTCAGCTTCAGTTGGCAATACTTGATTAGTTGGCTTTCGTTCGGGCTCATTCAGACACCTCTAGCCCGAGTTGCTATTTTTAGCAGTTATTCAACACTCAACGTGGGACCCCTGCTATTTTTAGCAGTATGGATTGATAGCATTCAGAATCACTTCAGTGTTCATCAGCTTCAGACGGCTCGTGCATCGGGTAAATACTTAGAGAGATATTAATATTTAATGGAAATAATTAAATATTAATTAATTGGAGCATATAATATAAAGTTGTAATATTTTAATATTACGACTTAAATGATTTAAGCTGAGGGGTCGCCCATCATGGAAAGGGGCCATTTGACGATTAAATTTATAATTAAATATTTGAGCTGAGACTATTGAAAAGAATTAAAATTGGAAGTCGAATTATTTAAAATTCCCTATCTTTAAGGAATTCGCACTTTTGAGAGTATAAGGCATTTTTCATTGGGAATCGAGCCATTATGTTATTGATGATTGAAAATTGATCAAGTTTGAGCAGAGCACAGAAACTTAGGGTTTCAGTCTCGAATGCATTGGGGAACGAGCCATCTCCAGTGAGAGCGATTCAGAGGGTGTGAGATATCACCTGATTTATTGCCAGGCAGAGGAATTTCTTCACTCAGAAGAAGTTGCAGAGCATCACAGATAATAAATATTCAGGGGTTTGATTAGCACTTTATCCAGCAGGGGTTTATACATTGAGGCGCCTATTTTCTTTACATCTGGAGACCATCTGAGGGAGCCGTACTTTATTTATTAGTTGCTGCTGTTTACCAGGCCGTACCATTCTGTATCTGGCCGTACCATACCAGCAAAGCCGTACTTTTGCTTCCAGAGCAAATCGCCTTCTGTCTTCAACATCTGGCTTTTTTTATTGGGGCGCAAATATCCAGAGAATCACTGCGTAGCATCTGGCAAAGGAGGAAGTGAGTTATCATTGAAGCCGTACCATCTCATGTTGTTCATGGCGGCTGCAAAATTCTAGGTTTTCTTTCAATAAATATCATTGCCTTTCTTTTGCATGTAAGTGGATCTTCAGTGTAATCACTTCAAAAGATTGAATAATAGTCTGGCATTGAAAATATCAATAGATTCAACCATTTCCAGAGTTATTTAATTTTTAGTGAATTTATTTCCAATTTATTGCAAAATCGCATTCTTTCATTATTCATGCAAAAAACCCAAAAACGTCAAAAAAACCAAAAACTTCAGAAAAACAAACAAAACTAGCAGATTCAGAGACAGGGGGAAACTAGGGTTTCTACAGAAAGCAGTTGAAAGTAACAACCACTTATCCAATGGGGTTAGCTAGGCATGTCCACTTTGCAATGGGAAAGCTGATAGAATAATGAAGTGTAAAACATGCTCTTCCACTTTGCAGTGGTGAGTGAGTGCCAAAAAGCCACTTGTTCAATGGGATGAGTACAAGAGCCACTTATTCAGTGGGGTGAGTATCACAAAATAACATGAGCAGATCATTGGTGGTACTACCACTCAGTGTTACAATGTTAGCTCATTTGAATCATTCAAATTCAAGAATATGATATGAAATGAAGCTAACTAGAACACCCCCAAAGTATCACAACTCAAGAAACTAACCACCCATAATTGAAATAGCAAGTTACCTCAAGGGAATGGCAAATAAGTGATTGGTATATGTCTGAAACTTCGCTGCAGCAGTCTTGTCAATGAGATAAAGACTCATAAATCTTCAATGATCCACTCCCAAATGAACCCAAAAGTCAATGTAGACTTAGAACAATTTTTTCAGCTCCTCTAATGAACTTAACACCTCCTATGGATGGATTATGAGGGTTTGATAATGATTGAACAACAACTACAGGTTGTCACAACTCAGAAATCATTAAACTAGCAAGGTCATAAAATGGTACAGCCTCCACTAGAGCATGACATCCAACAAAGTTAAGTCTTAAGATCATTCAAACTGCCTCCATGGAGTTGGGCACCTTATCCTAAGGTGTGAAAGACCTCCAAAATCAAGCACTCCATCCTCAAGCTTCACACACCCCCTTCACTAGGCACTTCCAGGAAAGTGGTACAACCTCCACAAGAAAGGTTGCTGCCTTGAACTATATAGCTTGCTACTAGGAGTTAAAGCAACTCAAAAAACAACAAAGCATTTTTATCATCCAATGATGTCTCTTGCAATGGTACGACTCATGAGGAAGATATGACCTACAAGAAGTAAAGGTACGACTAGCTTCAAGTTTTTTTCATCGCCTCACACAAGAAACTCAAAATATCTCCTTCAAACTACAAAGAAACCTCTCAAAATGCAAACCCAAACACCATCAAAACATTTAAATCTAATAAATCCAAAACTGGAAGTTTCAATCAGCACCAATGGTGATCCCTGAATTGAATCACATCAATCTAGCTAGGGAATTTCTTTCAATTCCAAAACTAGAAAATCCATGGGGTTTTCATCCTAAAAGATTTGGAGAACCAGAGCAAATACGACAGCATAACAATACCATTCTTCAACATATCCAACAATGAGCTCCAAAGCCTCCTTATATAGAGTTTTGAGAGTGAAAACTCCAATTAAAATAATTAATTAATTCAGATTTTCCAAAAAAATATCTTTTAAATAAAATAAAACCTTTTTTATGTGCAAGACCCCCTTATTCTCCTAGGTGTCCAATTGGGAATTTAAAATACCTTTTCAAAAAGATATTACACTTAAGTTATCAAAAATAATGATAAAACATTATAACTTAAGTGAATAATATAATTATTTTATCCCAAGTTGTGAAACATTCTGAAACACGATGGAATCCAATTCTGACCATGCCAATTAGGTTAATAATAGAAGCCAATTTGGTGACTTACTATAAATAGATGTACTCTCCAAGAAGTTTGGAGAACACCCCAAAAGTCAAAAAACACTTTAGAGAGTCATTCAAATCAGTATTGCTGACTTAGCTCATTGCCAACAAAAGAAACCTTGTAACTCTGAAATTGCGTCCTCCAATATCTTTGGAGTCCCCTTGCCTTTCCACTTAGCCCATGGGAACTCAAGAAATAGGCTAATGGTTTTCAAATCTGAATAGGCCTAAGAAGGGGACATTACATGCTAGGTCTGCATAAGAGAAAAACCATAGTAAGCCCTAGGGTACAAAAGTGAGAGTTAAACCCAAGTTTACAAGAAATGGATTAGAGGATCTTGCGAGGCATTGTAAGACGTGAAAATATTTGGATAGCAAATGGGCAAGATCATAAGACAATTGTATTCTTGAACTAGTTAAAGTATTGGATCTATTACAAAGTATTCTTGAACTTCAAAATGCTATCGTATTGGGGAATAATGATATGGTGCATGCTACAACTCATTTTGGAATCTGGTGAGAATGAAGATCTGATAATTGAACCTCCATTGACAGGGAACCAACTGATCGATTCAATGTTATTGATAATCAACACAACAAAGAAACCAACAGTGTTAAATATGGAGATCCTTGGAAGGAATCTCACCAATACAATTGTTGATGGCGGATCTAGTGTGGATGTACTTCCAAAAGACACTTGAAGCAGTTTGGACAAGCTGACCATTTGACCCTCAACTTTTCAACTAGTGGCTGCAGATCAACAAGGTATTGGAACCCAAGCATATTTGTTGAATATTGTGGTCATTTCATTAAGAAAGTGTACAACGTATTGTTGGGTCAAGGTTGGTTGGTAGCAGCCAAAGTTATCACAACTGAAAAAAGAAAACAATCTCCATTGAGAATAGGGGTCGGAAAATATAATCAATTTGAAGAACCAAGCAGTTAGTGAGGAAGTAGCTTTCTTGAATTCATCAAATTTGAACTTCGAAGAAAAATGGACGGAGAAGCAAAATTAGGGTTTGATGGAATTGAATGATGAAGGGATTTTGGAATTATAGTCATGTTTGGAAGATGAAACAAATTCTCTCCATGACTTGTTTCATTGGAAAATGGAGGACTATGAGACATTTCCATCAAACTGCAATTTTATTGAAGCTACAGAGATCAACAAAAAGTTGGACGGTTTATCTGTGTTGGATGCAGTACAAGGTTCACAAAAGATATCACTTTCAGTTCTAGCAAAGGCATATGAATTTACTGAAGATCACAAAATTTATGATGGTATGTTTCAGAGTACTACTAGTAAAATATTTAATTTGGAGCTTACAGATACTTGTTGCCAAGTAAGATCAACTTCACAGCAAAATTATGACAAAGGGAAAAATATTGGATAGAAAAATTTTGCTATCAAAGCACAAAAGACCATGTGGTTCTCACATGAGAAGAATGAGATAAAAGATGAAAAACCAAACACCTTCATTCTTAAAAGCACAAAATGCAAAACATTTAGTTTTCATTTTCCTCTTTGGCTTGCCGTATACCCTTTGCGAAGTACACCAATTCCTCTTTCCTATGCACAACTTTTGTATGACCCATCCATTGCATCGTAAGGCCTTCTTTGTATGAGCCTTCCATTCAATCATACAACTTTCTTTGCATTCACTTTTTGTTGCATGCCATCTATTGTTATTTTCCACCATGCATCATGTCTATGCATTGTACATCATACGACCTTGGCTTACCCCAACCATACAGTCCATTATTATTAAACTTTGATTATATAACCTGTCCAATTCACATCACTCAATTGTATGTCCTTGTTTTACCTTAATCATACATATGTTGTACTACCAATAACAAGTGTATAAAGTGAAAGAAGAATATGTCACACTTTTTAGTTGACATTGCCACCCAAAAGTTTCTACAATTGCACTTTTTAGCTAGCTTTGCCATAGCAAAACTCCTCCAAGCGCAAGAAAAGCCAAATCAAGGGCTGGGCATAATCTCATGGTTGAGGTTTCAATGTTCAATACAAAATCTATCTAGTTTTTGAAACAATTCTATTTATAGAAATAACTATTTTTAGCAAGCATATTTTTTCAAGGAATAGTGAGAAGAGATTAAAACTCCAACTCTCTATTTTTAGAAAGGTGTGTTCTCAAAAGGCTGTTTTTTTAGAGGTAGTCATCAGTTTCACATACATGGATAGTGTTTAAACAATTTCACTCCAAAAAAATTCACTACATTTATAACTTCAAAAGATTTATCAAACTTTGCAAGTCAAAGTTATTTTAGATTTTGAAAATAACTTAAGTGACAAAAGTTGTTATTTTTGCAAAGGGGATAGAAATGAATCTATTCTTAAGCCTTTGTATTCAATTATTTGTTTTAGGATTAGATTGCTTTAAAAGTTGCTTTATTTCGTCTTTTCAAAGGATAGAGATGAGCTTGCTTTAAAGCAACTTTAAAGAATTATTTTATTATTATTTTTTCTGAGAAGCTTCTCTTAGAGAGCTTATAAATAAGTGCCTTGTGTACATAGAATAGAAAGAGAATTTGTTAAGTTAGTTGCTGAAGTTTTTATTCAAGTTTTAGAGTCAGAATTTTATGTTGTAAATATGCTTGGCAAGTCAAGTAATAAAGAAGGTTCTTGTTTGGCTTTGTGTAAGCTTTGTATGCTTCGGAAGTTGTTGCTCACTTTCAATCTTGTTCTTTGTCAACTGCTGTTATAAGTACTGTGTTTCTTGTTTAGATCAATCCATATGTTGACGTGTGTATCTAGTGATCTTTGTTTTAATCATTGGAAAGCATTTGTCTTTAAATTCATATTATAGTTTAGTTAGGAAAACAAAAAACCTCGTGGATAGATAAAGTACTTTGAGTCTTGTGCTCCTACATTTGAGATCAAAAGATGGGTCTTGATTGTTTCTTTCAAACATTTTGTTTACACACAAAATCCCTAGAAAGTTATTAGTACAATGTGTATAATCTACAATTTAGTTCGCTTGTTTAGATTTTAGAAATAGATTAAATCAAGGAGCTTCCCCCACTAATTTGAAGAGATGATTTGCTCACCTTGTTCTCTTTTGTGTTGTCACAGAAGTGACAAATTAAATTGCTAACATAGGGAAAACCCATATGGAGGTAATTCAAATTACAAAGGAGCAAATGGGAATGACAATTCAATTCCAGCTGGTTTTATTCACATGCAATATGCTATTATCTAAGTGTGGTCAGTCCACTATTTTTTTGCTTCTTTTCTTATTCTTTTATTATGGCATTTCTTATTTGTGCCATTGTTATTCTAGTCAACTATTAATCTCTTTAGAGGGAATCTAGGAGCCACTTGATTATATAATTTATTACAATGGTGCAGTAATTATTTGAATTGGAAGGATCCCTTGGTGTGTGATCTATAAATCTCTTAAGAAGCTGTTTGAGCTTCTGTAGGAACCACTTGATTATATAATTTATTACAATGGTCCAGTAAGTTATTTGGATTGGATGGATCCCTTGGTGTGTGATCTATAAATCTCTTAAGAAACTGTTTTTGGTTAAACGGAGAGTCAATATTATAAGCTTGTTAAAATCACAAATAAATCAGCCTACAAGCCAACAATGCATTGCCAACGAGATTCTCAAATTAGTGCATACTAAAGATTATGATGATCATGTTCCTTCTCCTTATATTCACATGCATGTGTGTGCACGCATACCCACACATATATATGTAGTATGTATACATACATATTATATATATGTTAGATATGTTTATGTATGTTTGTAGGTTTTGTACAGCATAACCTAGTTGGATTGAACCAGGGGTGAAAAAAATTGGGCAAATATATATATATATATATATTGTACAGCACAACCCAGCCAGATTGAACCAGGGATAAAAAAATCGGTGAACTGCCAAACTGGAACCCAACTAGCAACATAGCTTAGTAGCATCCTACATATATTCAATTGTTAGCAAAAACTAGTTTCCTGGAAACCTACAACCAATTAAGGAACATAAATGTGGAAAAATATGTTCCCCAGTCAGGGTTTTAGATAAGAAAGATGTAAATTTGGCATTTTCTGCAATGTCATGCAGTTGATAGCACCTGTGAGAACAAACATTACAAAGTCAACTATTTAGATTTATAATCTTATTCTAGACGTCTTTTATCATGGACTGTCAAACCTTGAACATTTGTATGTAATCTTTGCAGGAAAGTGCAATGGTTGTTGCAAAACTCATACTGCCTCAGCAATTTGAGGAGATGTCGATGCAAGAATTGCGAGCCCTTGTTTTGGAGAGGTCAACCATGCGCACTTACTTGAGGGGTGAAATGTTTGAAATTCTGCCCTACGATGTTGCCATTGTATTGGAAGGCTTTGTCAAACAAGAAGGCAAGGATGAGTTAGCCACTGCTCCTGCAGTTTTAGTACCTGCACATAAAGAAAGTCGTCTTACTAATGCAGGTACCTCTCTGTCTACCTTCTTTGCTATCTTGATTGTTTCAAATCTTTATGGTTTCAGTATACAAGTGGCATTTGCAATCTTTTGTGTTGCTAATGTTTCTATTGACATGGCTTCAGTGCTCCTTGCAGTTCACTCACATTCTAATCTATTGTGCAGATATTTCCTTTGTTTCCCATTGACATGCAACTGCTTCAGCATTATCCACCTTCTGCTTTTTCTTGTTCACAACTTTGCTTTTGCAAATAGTTCACAATTTTAATCATTGATATAGTGAAAGAAATTTAAATGATATAGTGACATAGCAGCCAAAATTGTTCGGGGAAAAAATCAGCAAACCAAAAGTATAAGATTATTTGAAAAAATTGGATTTAAAAAAAAAACATAAAAAATTGTAGAAAAAGAGAAAAACTACCTTTTTAAAAAAAATTAAAGGGCATTTCCATAGCATTGAGATGTAGAGAGGAAATAAAATAGAAAGTTTAACCCATGAATTGTAGAAAGTAGGATTTTGTTGTTTATATTCATATTGCTGATAGCATTGCATTGCACAAAGCATACTTCATAGTGCATAAATAATAACTAGATGGTTGTAATTGATAAAATTTCATTAGAATATAATTTCTACAAAGTCAACCTATAAACTAAGTACAAACTCCAAAAAATCAAGCATAGCCAATGACTGCTACTACAAATAGAGCTATGCTAGAGGGATGTAGGTCTTGATGATGAAGCTCCTGGTTCAAAACCTCTCCTAAGTCGTTCAACCTCATGACTATCCAAGTTGGCCTTTAGGATCTCAAAATCCTCAAGCTCAAGAAAGTCATTAAAAAGACAGTTTTTCTTTGTTGAGTAGACATCATAAATTACAAAACGGGAATCAACTGGTTCATATTTGTGATTTAACAATACTTGCAATTTCTAGAACAATGTCAAAGAGAACTATATGAAGAATGTGAAAGGGAAATTATATGACAAAGGAAGCAAAATTGCAAAGTTCAACTTAATACATTCTGAATCATATAACTCAAGATAGAGTAATAGAAAATGCTTTTGAAACAAAATCTTAAATCTTAAAAGACCATAAATGATATTCAAATGTTCTCATTGATAACTGTTTTAGCAGATCTGTAAAAAAGTAAAGGGAATGTTAAATATTTTTCCATTAGATAATGAAGACTTGCTAGTACAAGAGAGTGACTATTTGAGCCACAATTTTAGCTATTATTATTCAAGTAAATTTTCCTTGATTTTGTGTATAAGTGGATGATGGAGTTAAAAATATTGATGGACTTTGAGTTGAGAATTTGAGAGATTATAGGTAGTAGGTACAAGTTTCAATGGAAAATCAAAGCACGAGGAACATTCCCTTTCAATGGGATGATTGCTGCTGAAATCTATCTAGATCGTTAAAAAGAAAATATATGAGGCTTGCTTCAAGAGGGATTAAGATAAGCCCACAAGACTAGGGCATGACTTATCTCAAGGCATGTATTAGCTTGCCTAATACCTATTTAACATGCATGGAATGCTACACTATATATTTCTAAAGCATTCATGTACTGCTATTGTACTCCTTGCAGGTCTTCTGAATATCCATGTACATGACAATCCTAAATGGAATGTAGTTCTCGAACAAGTGCAGGGCATGCATTTAAACAGTGAGTTTCACCAATTAACAAAGCATTAAGCCTATAGAATATATATGAAATTTAAATATAACCAAAACAATCCTTCATTTTGATATATAAAATACTACTGAAGTTCATTTTTTTTCAGCACTACAAGCTGCTTTTTATCTTTTTGATAGGAACCATTCTACTTCTGGTTCCACAATGCCTATATACTATTATGTATATGCTTATGCTTCCCTTTTAATTATACAATTGTCACTAACCTACATGTTTTTCATTAAAACTTGATGGCTAGTGTCAAATTGAAGCTCCAAAATCACACTTTTTTAGCATCTGAAAAGGAAATTTATCCCAACCTAACCTTGATAATCTAAACAACTACCTTGGTATTATTGTTGACAATTGAAATGTTAAAATTCTTTTGAATAGTCAAGATCACAAGAATTCAATGAAAACAAACCTTTTTAGGTTGATGTCAAGCCAATAGAGTTCCATTTCAGTTTAGTCTAGCTTTCTATATTTACTTTTGGCAAGTACTCTTATAAGGTTTAGATATGTTAAAAAATATGATAGAAGCCTTACTTAGTATTTATGATATTGTCTACTATTTCCCACTAAATTGTGTCTTTGGATTTATATACATGGAAAGCATTACTATGAGCCCAAGGCAAATGACAGTAGTGTGAAATATAGAGAAAAAAACAGCACATCTATTAACCATTCCATGTTAATTTCCTTAACATCCAATGTAGAAGCATACCAAAGAACACGTCTCTATTTTAATATCCTTAACATCTATTAGAAATATACGTCCATTCAAGGTCACCCACCTATGATTTTCCTCGACATCATGATGAATCTAGCGAATCTTTGATGGTGAACCATGTCCCAGTGGCCAATGCTTGGTTTTGTGCTAAAAATTAACGAAAACCCATTTAAATAGCAATTTCGCATGGTTAGGGTTTCACGATGGGTTGGTTGGGCAATTTTTTCATGATTTTTATGTGATTTTTTTTGCGATTTAAATCCTTAAAAATCTTTGAACATTGTTGAAAATCATGGCTGATTACATCGGGACTTTTGGGGGAAAAAATAATTTCGGCTGAAGATTTTTTAAGGAATTTTGCTTCTATGCGATATACCACTTGAAAAAGAATATGAATCCATTATCATTTTCAGACGTAACCAGGCCTCCTGCTTGAACTAATGGACTGATAACCTTTGAAAATGTTGGCATCTGGGTGGTTACCACAAGATTTAGTAAATATTTAAAGATAATTTCCATACCTTCTGTGGGATTGTTATTCCTGCTTTAATCCCTAATCCTATTATTGATTCTTCACCGAAGTACTGTTGCAAGCTACTGTCCATTGTTACCAAACACCAATTTGGTCAAATTGTATCACATCCAGGTTTTTTCTCTGATTGAAACTACTATAGCAAGGACTAAATCCATCTGCCTTGACATCTTGAAACTGGTGGATGAAACAAAATGGGGTTAGTGATGAAAAATATGCAAATGACCAAAATAGTATTGTCACGAAATAATGCTTAAAACCTTCTGGGATTGCAATTTTTAAATCTAAACTAAGATTAGTGCAAATGAATTTTCTTGTTTCAGATTTATAGTTACAAATAGCAAGCCTTGTTTTAATGTCTTTGACTGTTTTCTTTGTTTGTTTGGACTACCATTCTAGAACAAAGCTTTGATGGCACCAGTTTCTTACAGGTAGCAAACAGTCCATTACAGCCCACCATGGAGAATGGTTCGAAGCGGATACACGCTCAAGGATCATTATGTTTGACATCAGTTCAGTTCATAATGAGAGCCATCGTACCAGATCTTCAGCTTCAATTCTGTCTCGTAGCATACGAGTTCCAGGCCGCCCTAGCTATGAACATGAAGGTCTTGTATCCTGGCCTGAGAAATCATATATGTCAGGGAAGCCTGAACAGAATACAGTTACAAGATATGCTTCAGATCCTGGATATACACCACTGTCCCAAAAGGCAATGGAGCTGAGTATGTTTGGTAGTATGGTAAGTCTCCTACAACTTGAAATTTAAATGGAAATATTGACCTTGAGGTTTGCAACAAGGAAAATTTTAAAGAGCAGTAATTTTCTCCGAGATGGTGAATCTTTCATGTAATATGGCACAAATATTTTGTTATATGATAATAATTGGGAAATAAAATGGCAATTGCTACGGCTACATGGAAATTTTGGCAAATATGGTAAAAATTATACAACTATTTGTATTAAAGCTTGGCTAATGTTTTAGGGAAATTTTACCAACATAATTTTTTAATGAGTTGTAGAGAACTATCAATTCTTCATAAGGAGAAGCTTGTGTGTACATTGAAAAAAAAGTGTTCATTGATAAACCACATCAAGTGATTTCTTAGTTTTTAGTTTTTCATTTTTCATTAAATAAAGTTTCTTGACTTGGATAGGTAACTGGGAAGAAGTATGGGAGAGGAGGAAAGTTTTTGAGGGTGCCATGGGGCACAGGACTACGAAGCAGCAAGTCATACCCGTCAGTTAAATCCCAAATCAGAAAGTTCTTTTCTTCAACTGCACTACTCTCTGTTCAGTCACAAGACTCACAACAAAGGCCTGCAATGCGAAGAAGGTTGAAAAGCGAAGGTAATATCCATAGCACTGGTGCTGGCCCCTCAGATATACCACCTCACCTGGGAGCTGTTATGAGAAGGCCAGCGGATGATTCAAGTGAAGGATCAGATGCAGAAGACGAATACATTGTGCGGATCGACTCACCAAGTAACCTTTTCCATAATCAGGTCTCCCATTAGATTAGTTTGTACCATATATGTGACTTAGTTCCTGTTACAGTGGGTTGGCATTGGAGACTTGACCTTCACCAGCCCCCAAAAAATTAAGATTTCATGTATATTGAATAAAAGTAGCTATTCAGCAACCTTTAAGAATAATAAGAAGATGGTATGGCGTAGCATATGAGCCTCGATCCTCACTAGCTCAAGTTGAAAATCAATAAATCTTGTTCTTGTATGTTTGTTAGTTGGGAACCTGCATGCATAATATAGAGATGCGTAGACAATTGTTAGGCACGCAGCAAAATAGAAATGTTTCCAGCTTGTTCATGTTGAAGGAATAATCCATTAAGGGGTGTATTGTGCTGCCCACATTTCTTGCTGTTTCGGGCAGATTTGTATCTCTAGAAAATCAGATGTCTTGGTTTAGAAAGTTGTTCATGTATTTACAAAATTGAACAAAGTGACAGGTGCAGATCATCGAGAATGAATCTCTATACAGATGGTCTTTTAAATTCTAATTGTTTATCATATCCAATGTCTTATTTAAATTTATGACTAATAGATTGCATCAGGATGAGAGAAGAGGTCTAATGAAGATTTTAATTCCTGAAATTTGGAAATTGATCTTTTAAGATTAAAGGTAGAATTGATATCATCATTTGGCTAATTACAAAATATATTTCAACAAAAACATTTAAAACAAAAACGGAACTTATTGTAAAATTAGTATATACAAAATTGAGGTCTTCTTTGGAAACAAATGATACTGAATCATAAAGTAGATTACATAATCATTATGCAATTAAAAAGATTTGATTATAAATGTATATAATAAAAAATGTCTCATTGCATTTTTCATTTCAAATTCCTTGCTCGAGAGCCTCTTCTTGGGCAGTCTACTATTGGAGCCTCACTCCTCTGTGCTATTCTTCTACCGAGTTAATAAGTTGTGTTTATGGGCATGCTAATGCTATTACTTAATATTTACAACTCATTATTTAGATTATTTGTAATAATTGAGTACTCTTATTTTTGGTATGTTAAAGGCCGTCCAACATAATTTTTTTATCTTTGAATCAATTAAATTTTCTGTTAGGTATAAACATGAAACAAAAAGGACTTCATATCCATTTAAAATTCATTCTTTCGTGAACTTGCAAGTTTAGGAATAATACCATGTAGAGTCCTCCGTCAAATTGCAATTGATGAGGTGAGAAGACCTCACTTCCAATCTTCCTCATGGCTTCTACAGATGTTTTCTTCCTCCGATTAAACATCGCATGTACAGCTTGATTAATTGCAGTATGAAGACCTATCAAGCAATGAATGGTATGCATGTAATGGTATGATGCTCTCTGTAAATTACCTCAATATAAACCAATATTGAGAGGATAAGGCAAGCATGATTTACAAATAAATTATGACCCTTTTGTAACAATGAAATTTTACATAGCTTTAAGATTAGAGAAACAAGTTCAATGTTTGCAGCATTTCAGAACTTACCAAATTGGCTGACGATACAATCCAAATAAGTTAAGCTCCATCTGTAATGGGCATATTTTACCATACGTTTACAGTTGATTGAAGATGTTATTAATCCTACAACCTAATACTGGGGTTCCTTGTCTTTTGAAATACTAAATTTCTCCCACATGCCTAAGCTTCATTCAATCTACATGTTTTTCTGTTCTGATCGTATTGAGCATCCCTTGGGTTTGTGAAACACTTGCCGACCATTGAATTGTAAGATATTTATACACAGCAATTGACTCTTTCAGTATGGCAAGACAACTAGATGTGCTTATATATATAGCAACATGTAGTATTGAAATATAGTAAAGACAAAAACCAAGTCTTTTGATGGATATTCATACGATCATCAACTTTCCTTAGAACCGTGAACAGTACCGTACATACAAGGCTTGACCGTCTTCACGTAATGACATGCAACTAATATGCCAATTGTCTCTATACTTATAAAACCATCAAACATGAATGGCTCATAGAACTACCGATTCGTCTCAGAGGTTGACCAATTATTATGCCTAAATAAGTGATTTTGTTAATTATAAAATTAATTTTTTTTCAAAGATTACCCAACCGTACATAGAATGACTGGTTCTCTACGGCTCTGTATAATATATTTAATGAATGGTTTACCTTCATACAAGAGAATGTATGCAAATTAGACCTTCACACGATGCTAGTTCTTTTCAAAGAGCAATCGTGTTTCTTCACTTTTTTTTTTTTATATAGTTATGATGTACAAAAGATGATTGTTTTTTAAAAATTGTCTTCAAATCTTTTATCACCTTTTTTCGGTATCACAATATCTTTTAATTCCACTATGAACGCATGCCAACCAATAAATGATATGGATGTTTAGGAATAATACCATGTAGACTCCCTTGATAGATGGCAATTTTAGAGTAGAAAAGTGCATGTTCTTTTAGTACTTTTTCACTCTAATTTTCTGTTGTCTTGGGTTAATGTTTTGGATGTACAATTCTAATGAATGATTTGATTATTCTATTACCTTCAATGGCAAAGTCTTGATTTATCACTTTTGTCTTATTTTTCTATTCAAAACTTTGTTGACCATGTTTCCAACAACTTATTAATCATAAACAAAATTGCAAGACATGATCACTATTGGAATTTTATCATCCTATTTCAAAATCTATGCTTTTGTGTTTCAAGGCCAACATTTGCAGGATCTTATCATTACCTTTTGACGTGGGTGCCAAAATTTGAATGTCATGTGTCTAGGGTTGTGGATTTAAAGGCATCATGGAATGATCACCAACATGCTCCAAAAAGAAACAATTCCTCCTTTGCAAGTACATTAGGTGCACCGAACATCCATTGTCATACATTAGCGAACAATCAAACATTCTCAATTGACATCCATTGTTAAGGACACATTCAAGGCATATGTTGACATAAAGTTTAATTCGGTTAAGATTAACAATCAATGATTGATCTAGTGGTGTTATTGTCTACTCAACTCTTACATTTTATTGTTAACTTAGTTTTGGGGTTTGACCAAGGCTTAAAAGGGGAAGTCAGTACACTAGCACACCCTAGCTTGGAAAACTCCACAATGCTCCTTAGCAAATCCAAAGTTCCCCTTACTTTAAATAGCATCAAACAAGCATTTTATAGGTACTAAAGGCCCTCTTTTGCTTAGGATAAAATCATAGGTTTTTAGTACAAAATCATAGGCTTCCAAATAGGATCATAGTTTTCGAAAGGCATCCTTACTAGTGTATATCCCAAATACTCATACTCAAAATTTAGTTGTCTCAAGTAAGTTTCATTCTAGGGTTTGAAACTTTAATTGTTTTGTATTTCAATTTCAACACGTGTATTTACAATTGGTTTTGAATATATTTAATTTGAAAAAGATCTAGTTTCTCTCATGGAAAGCAAGAACACTTTTTGTTATAGGTCCTAAATTAGATGGTATATGACATCAAAAGTTGATTCTGATAGTATATTTGGATTCCTCTCAAAAAAATTGTGTAGTTTTTTAATATGACACTTTGTTCAAGTTTGTATGCAAAAGTTAGAGCTCCTAGAGGGTTGTAGAGAAAAAAGTATCAATAGTGGTGATTTTGAAACCTTTAAGGTAGTTTAGAAAATGGTAGTGGCAATTTTGAAATAGTTGGGGTGGTTTAAATCTGCCTTTCTACTAAAACTGACAATTTTAGTAGAGTTTAGAAAAATTCCATGTGATGTCCTAGTTTTGATTGTCTCTTCAATTTCTTCATTGCTTATAGCTTTCATGGGTTTGTTAATGTTTGCATGTGTGTGTGTGGGGGGGGGGGTTGTGTCTGTGTGTGTGTGTGCATCATAAGCTTGAATTGACCATGTTTGGATTGAACCGAGACATGTAACTCGAGTATTGGGAATTTGTGAGAGTTTATCTTATGTTCTTGACTATTTAAGGTAGAGAGTTCATTGAGAGAATTTGTAATTGGTCATGAAGAGTGTATCATGGTGTTGGGATCTCTTAAGGTCTATGAGATAAAGATCAATTGTAATTGCCATATGGAATACTTAAGTGAGTGTGACTCAATTTTCTAGAGTTTTTACCCACGAAGGGTTTCTCTAAGATATGTTAATGGATTATATAAATTGGTGACTAGTGTAAAAGTATTCTTCCTTCTTTATGGATCATTCTTACTCCTATGATTTTGAAATACCAAATTCTCATATGCGATAGCTTCTTCCATATACATGTCTTTCAATTTTGCATAATGAATTCCTATTGAGCATTTTTTAAGTTTGTGAAACACTTGGAAACTATTGCATTGAATGGTAACTAAGTCTTTTTACATAGCAATTGATTTTTTGAATACAATAGGTAACTGGATACAGTAAAATTATTAATCATATAAAAGAAGCATGTGGAATGGAATTGTGCACTCTAAATGGAAAGCATAACAACATCAAATTGAGAAGTAAAGATAATTGTGTTGAGCATTTAATTTTTAATCAACATTAAAGATAAATGTGAGGTGAGTTATAAAATAATCAAATTACATTATCTTCCAAAATATTAATGATAACATCCATAAACATCAAAAAAATATATATAAACATCGAAGTTTTCAAGTTTGTCAAATAAAACCAACACTAAAAGAAACCATTTAAGCCATGCGGTTACCAACCCATACTGTGACAAAGAAGGATCATTTGATTTATACCCCTAGTCACTTCCTTTGATAGGATCTTCTATACCACTTATGGGTCCTCCAAACAAGTTTGTGTTGTTTGTCTACTTCCTTTTGAATCAGCAAAATTAATAGTCAATCTTAAAAATTTGTCATGTACTTGAGCCATCTAGTCATGAGGACTAGTGCTACCATGGTCAAGCATGCCACACCACCTTTACCACTACACCAGGAAGAGGGTGTTTAGGATTATGGCAATAATTTTGGGTAGCTATTTAAGAAGTCATGTTGTACTCTCTCTCCATAGCCACTTTCCCCTAAGAGAGCTTGATGATGGGTGGAATAATCAAGTATAATGGTAACAATTCAACGTAGACAAATGAGTTTTTTTAAACCTAACTTGTGGTTTTTTGTAAATTGGAGAAACAAGTCATTGTCAAAGTAGAGGACTATAAATTCTAGCTAGAATTTAATGTTTCAATTTGGAAACAAACATTGGAGGAAAAAAATATCCATGATATATTACTCTAGAATGTAGAGTTGAATCAAGCCGGTATTGGCATGGTGTGATGTTTTATAGGTGGCATTGTTGTTCTTGCCACCAAGGTTCAAACCCTGTTGGGGTGGTATTGTTGAATGGTTGTATCTGGTTCATAGCTCCGGTCAAAAGCGTTTATCCCTTGAATAAAAAAAAATGTAGAGTTGAATCAAACCATTATGAAAGATGCAAAGAAGATTTCTAAAATCCTATCTTAAAATTCCTAATTTATATTACCCCCAAAAATAGAAAGGATGTTGGTATCTAATATATGAAATTCTCAAAAGAGAAATGTGAAAGATCTTTAGTAAATAAATCTTAAAAATTTAAAATTCTCTCTAAATTTTACTAGATAAAAATATTTTTTAAAATATAAAAAGTAAATCTAAAGATAATAAGTTTGTCTCATTTTCTTTGTAGTTGTAATAGACAATTTTTTTGTTGATTGGTGTTGGCAACACCCCTATACCTAAGGTTTTTGTTGCATTCTTTTGGCCCTAGCATTGGTGGTGCGAAATGATTCTTATGCAAAAATTGTGCGGTCTAGTATCCTTGATGGTGGCTATTGCCTTCCATTAGGTTTTTCTCACCCCTCCTAGTGAAGTAAACTCTTTTCTTACTCCTTCCTCCATGGTTATTATCTGTGGGAAAGAGTTGTTAGATAATGAAGAACACATTAAATGTCATACTCTCATTTACAGATTTAATGGTTTTTGGCCTTCCCTTTCCAATTTGAACAAATGTGCTTTGGATACTTGGAGACCCCTCACTAAGGGCGGGATTGAACTCTATCCCCATGCTAGGGTTTTTTGTGGCATCCTTCCAATCAGGTGATGATAGGATGTGGGTGTCGAATGGTGGGGTTTGGATGTGGGGAAAGCATTCTCTCTCTCTTAAACCTTGGTTTTTTGTCTTCAACCCATTTACATAATCCTTAAGTTTTTTGCCTATTTGGGTCAGACTTCCTAATCTTTCTCTCCAATTTTGGGAAGTATCTTGGTTTGAATATACCAGTAATGCTCTTGATCATTTTTTATAGGAAGATGCTAAAACGGTGATGCAGAAGGACTCTCACCTCTCAAACTCACAATTTATAATCACATACAAACATATACTCATTACCTATTAAATTAAAAACTTTATGAAAACTACAGCAAGACACAAGTTTATGTATTCAACTTTAATGAACATTTTCATCAAAACTAATTTTGCAATTCAATTATTACAATTTTTGGCCTTCGCTGGCCTTAAACTCCAAATGACCTTCAATTTGCTTTGTTCTTGGTTCTGGAACAACCACCATCTCTTCTTTTTTCACACCTCCCTTTCAGACTTACATGACCAATCCTCTTTCAATCTACATTCTTTTATTTATACATACACCATATAAACTTTTCCCTTTCCTTATTCCAACGTAGCCTTCACCTTTTGGCTTCCGCACAACTCCTCTAAATGCTCTATATTTAATTTTGCAACTACAAGTTTTAATATGTATGTAAATCTCACACTATGCTTAGCCCCCTCTTACTTTTCTCTCAACTCATTTTAGTGTTTGTATTTTTTAAAATACAACCTCTTTTATCTTGCATGCCCTTGCATAATATTCGCAACCTTACCTTATTCTTCACTATTTCAAATTGGTAGCCCCCTTCTAATCTGTGCGCAACCCTCTACATTTGTTTGAAATCTATATCTTTTAGAATGAAGTCTCTTCCTTTCCAAGGCCATGACTATTCACTTGCTTTTCTAATTTTTTTAGTTATGCCCCTTCGTTTCATATTGATGTTGTTCACAAGTCTTAAATTCCTTCACATGGGCACTGCAATGATTCATCTTCAACATTGATTGCTTTTCCTTCTAGAGCGCACCTCCTCAGATTTCCCTCTAGTTGCATGGAAATTCATCTCTTGAATTTTACGATGCAGATGTTTCGTATCCACCAATTAATTAAATTGATCTCTTTTGTACATGGACAACGGTCAATAACCATATCCTCCTTGTGATCAATTTGACATTAAAATCATGGAGAAATGTTTAGAAAGTAAATGTTATACACTACAACAAAATAGGAAAATAGCACCGGATTTCAATGTATTTCGGTCCACGAATTGGGTGATTTGGCTTGTGCTAAACTCGACGCAAACAGGCATGGTCATCTTGGCGCTAACTTTTGTACCGACTTTGGCGCCAGACGTTTCGCCAGACTTAGCGCTGGAGTTAGTGCCAGAAAATCACAATGCCCCTATAAACGCCTAAAATAGCATCGAGAAATAGTGCCAAATAGCACCTCTGTTAGCGCCTAAAATAGCGTCAGGAAAATAGCATCAGAAATAGCACCCAATTTGGCTTTCGGTTTTGCTTCTATTCCTACTCCCATTTTTGCTTCTAGTTTTGCTTCTGGTTTTGCTTTCAGGTTAGCTTCCAAATTTGCTTTTGGTTTTGCTTCTGGTTTTGCTTCCAGTTTTGCCTCCAATTTTGCTTCCAAGTTTGCTTCCAATTTTGCTTCCACTTTTGCTTCCGGTTTTGCTTCCAATTTTGCTTCCATTTTTGCTTCCGCTTTTGCTTACAGTTTTGCTTCTAGTTTTGCTTCCGATTTTGCTTCCATGTTTGCTTTTGGTTTTGCTTCCAAGTTTGCTTGCAGTTTTGCTTCCAGGTTTGCTTCCGGTTTTGTTTTCAGTTTTGTTTTCGGTTTTGCTTCCAGGTTTGCTTGGTTTTGCTTCCAAGATTGCTTTGGTTTGCTTCTAGTTTGGCTTCCATTATTGCTTCCTTTTTTGCTTCTAAAAATGCTTCTTGTTTTGCTTCCATTTATTAATTTAATATGTTTTATTTCAATTTAATTAGTTAAATATATTGTGCCTCTTAAATAACTCATATGATTATAGAGTAAGTAATTTAATTGAATATAACATTGACAACATCCATCCTAAGAAGTAAATTAAAATCATCATACGTAATAAATATCCATCTAAAAATCATTGACCTTTTTAAATATATATAAATTGACTAGTCAATATTGATAAGATCATCATCATATATAACTAAAACAAGTGAAAGTCAAATATGCCAGTACATAAAAAACATGTCAAAATGATACATGTCCAATAGTCGACATAAGTGAAAATGATACATGTACAAATGATATAAATAAAATTGATATTATGTAACTCAAACTGATACAAGTCAAGATGATACATGTCCAAATGATATAGTGAAAATGATACATGTTAGTATGATACAACTCAATAATATAGTACTATAGGCTATGAAAATGATACATATGATAGTAACCATGAAAAGAGTCATCATAATGATATATCAACAATGATCCATGATGCAGTCTATATGATCATGAATGTCATTGGTTACTACCACCAACTGTCTCATTATCATCATCACCATTGTGATCATCATCATCGTCGTCGTCGTCATCGTTGTCGTTGTCGTCATCATCATCATTGTCATTGGCCTCAGTGTCTTCTGTATCTATGTCATCATCATCCTCTACCATGTGATCTGTACCGACAAAACCGATATTTTTTGGATCTATATCATGCTGAGGATCATCTTGATCTTCTGGAAGACCCGTGTTCTGTAAAAAAAACATTTAGAATGAAAAGTTATTATTTATTTCATGCAATAATTTATTTTTTTGTTATATATCTAATATTACAACATATGAGACGAAACTATAATCATATTACATCATATCAAAGTGCACATACCATAATAACATTTCAAAAAGAGTTACAGCTAATACTGGTGAGTCAGGAGAAACTTCAGCTTTCAAAAACAAAGCCAATTAGGCTGGCAGACTTGTGGATCAGGCCAACATTTGGTGGAAGAGGAAGAAAGATGACTGGAACTCTGGAGACCCACCATAATGGATTTCAGTATTCAACCATGAGAGTAGAAGAGAGCTAATATCATGTATCAAAACATCAAGCATGCATTCTTCCAACCAACAGAGAAGGAGATGATTACTTTGCTTCATTTACATTTTCATAACCATATCATGGCATGGGAACCAAGAAGACCAAGGATGTCCAGTTTTATGTGGAGGTAATGGATGTGGTCCAAACTTTAGGAGGGGCAAGAAGGTCAATGTATGATCCTGATGAAATTGAGGAAGAACAACAAGAGAGGGATAGGAAAAATAAAATCAATATAGAGTTTCAAGGATTTGTCAAGCGTAAGAGAGCTATGGGAGTAGCCTCATCTAAAATATTTTGAACTAGAGTTTGATATACCATTTAGAGAGCTTGGTTTTCATGGAGTTCCTTTCAAAGCCTCTGCTTTTATTGTTCCTACGGTAAATTGTTTGGTAGAGTTGGTGGAATTACCTTTCTTAGTAATTGCTATTAGTGAGATTGAGATTGTTAACCTTGAGAGAGTAGGACTTGGGAAAAAGGCATTTGATATGGCTATTGTTTTCAAAGACTTCAAGTGGGATGTACTCCTCATGTACGCCATTCCTCAATCTTCGCTTAATGGCATCAAGGAATGGCTGAACTCCATGGATATAAACTATTATGAAAGCAAATTGAATTTGAACTGGCGGCCAATTTTGAAGACTATTACTGATGATCTAGATAAATTTATTGAAGATGGTGGTTGGGAATTTTTGAATATGGAAGCTAGTGATTTTGATTCTGATAATTCAGAAGAGTCGGATTAAGGATATGAACCCTTTGATGTAGAAGAGGAATTAGAATCATATTTCATGTGGCCACCATCAAGAGTGTTACAAGCCAAAAAGATGGAGGGAATTCTTATATTTTCCAATGTTGCAGGTACTAGCTTTAATGCAAACTACAATGGCAACATTGAAATTCCCTAGCAATATTTATGTTAAGGAAATTTCCTTTAGATGCAAGGATTCAAAGAACATCAACCATGTATTACAAATGATTAAATCCCAGAGACGATCTATAGCAATGAAAGAGCCTAAAAATGTAGAGAGAGCTACACTGGTGACTCAAGAGAAACTTCAGCTTTCAAAAACAAATCCAATTAGGCTGGCAAACGTGTGGATCAAGCTAGTATTTGGTGGAAGAGGAAGAAAGATGACTGGAACTCTGGAGGCATACCATACTAGATTTCAGTATTCAACCATGAGAGCAGAAGAGAGAGTTGATATCATGTATCAAAACATTAAGCATGCATTCTTCTAGCCAGTGGAGAAGGAGATGATTACTTTGCTTCATTTTCATTTGCATAACTATATCATGGCATGGGAACCAAGAAGACCAAGGATGTCCAATTTTATGTGGAGGTAATGGATGTGGTCCAAACTTTAGGAGGGGCAAGAAGGTCAATGTATGATCCTAATGAAATTGAGGAAGAACAACAAGAGAGGGACAAGAAAAATAAAATCAATACGAAGTTTCAAGGATTTTTCAAGCGAGTAAGAGAGCTATGGGAGCAGCCTCATCTAAAATATTTTGAACTAGAGTTTGATATACCATTTAGAGAGTTTGGTTTTCACAGAGTTCCTTTCAAAGCCTCTACTTTTATTGTTCCTATGGTAAGCTATTTGGTAGAGTTGGTGGAATTACCTTTCTTAGTAATCACTATTAGTGAGATTGAGATTGTTAACCTTGAGAGAGTAGGACTTGGGAAAAAAGGCATTTGATATGGCTATTGTTTTCAAAGACTTCAAGCGGGATGTACTTTGCATGTACGCCACTCCTCAATCTCTGCTTGATGGCATCAAGGAATGGCTAAACTCCATGGATATAAAGTATTATGAAAGAAAAATGAACTTGAACTAGCGGCCAATTTTGAAGACTATTACTGATGATCCAGATAAATTTATTGAAGATGTTGGTTGGGAATGTTTGAATATGGAAGCTAGTGATTCTGATTATGATAATTCAAAAGAGTCAGATAAAGGATATGAACCCTCTGATGTAGAAGAGGAATCAAAATCAAATGAGGAAGGTTTAGAAGATGAATCTCTTGTGGAGTCAAAGGAGGATGAAGAAGAAGAAGAAGATTTTGAAGAGGAGGAAGGTAAAACATGGGATGAATTAGAAGTCAAAGCTAGAAATGCAGATAAGGAAAAAGGAGACAAGTCTAACAGTGAAGAGGAAAAGCGGCAACGAAAGGTAAAAGCAACAGGGAAGTCTCAGGCACCTGATATTAGAGATTCAAGAGGAATGTCTGCCAAGAGGCATAAAGTCAAATGAATTGAGTTCAACTACATCCTTCTACTATTTATTCATGCACATAAATGGTCATCTTGTAGTCATAAGATTTGAGCTCTATTTACTTGTCCTATGCATCAATAAACAACTCAACACAAGAGATGCAAATTGACATATTAACACAACAATATCCAACTAAGTTATTGAAACTCGACTATTGATACCTCATTCTCCATCCAGATTACAAAATCATTCCACTTTTTGTTTTGTAACATATTCTTTTCAAATTGCTTTAGATGGTAGCGATATTTCTCCTCCTTTCAAAACATGGCACATGGACTAGTTAAACTAATTAATATGCAATCATTTACTTTTTGCAAGGAAATAAAAAAAATACCATTTAACATATTAAATATAATTACAAATGTACAGATCAAGGCCTGTCAACCTTTTTGGCTAGTGCGATGCATGGCAAGAAGTTTCTCAAGCCTAGCCTTAGAGGCCTTGTCCTAAAACATATACTAATTCAATTTAACTATGCACAAATAAAAGTTAAATATCATTTAATAAATTTGATATAATCTTATGAGAAAATTCAAATACCTATGTATTCTCCTCATTGGACTTCCTCCGTGCATCAGACTTCTCATATGCTTTTACAAGATCTTTCCATACTTTCACACTTACATCAATTGGCCTTTTTTTCTGCCTTAGCTCAAGAGGGATTTTTTTTATCTTCTTTGTTTGGTTGCACCGAAATCTCTTGCAGTTTTGAGACATTTGTAGCCTTATCTTCTTTACAAACCAACCTGTGCCAAATTCATTCTCCATGTCATGGATAACTACTTTTTTCAAGTGCATGGGTATCTTTGAGAATGGAAAATGCAGATGGACTTTGAACTGTTGAAGGAATGATTCCTTCAACCTATTCTCAAACGTTTTCCCAGCATCCATCATTCGGACTTCCCCTGAAACCACCTCGTATTCTATCTTCGTATTGTAGCTACCAATGCAAGATTGAAAACATGGTGCGGTGGAAGAAGTTTGTGTCCCAAGAGTGGACGTCTCTGCTCACTGTTCCACATTCTTAGAGTTTACTGTCACTGATTTCCTCTTGGATCTTTTGCTCGATCTAGGATTGGATGGGGAATCAATTGATTCCCTTTGACATAATTGATTTGTTTGCAATGTTTGAGGGGCATTACCAGATTGTTTTTCTATGTATCTAGCAAGTGTTTTCTAGTCCACATTAACCAATTTGTTCATTGCCTCTACCCCCAATATGGAAGCCAATTCCTCTTTATCTTTCTTAGTCTCATGTCCCTATATATGTATATATTTTTTAAATTATATTTCTTCTTTTAAATTTAGAAATAAAAAACTGAAAAGTAAAATTCAAAGAAACAATGGAAACATTTACAAATCTATAAATTGACAATGAATTACCTCATTGTGGCCAGATTTTGTTGACAATGCTTGCTTCCCTCTATTGCTTGACATTTTGAGGTGACCTAGGGCAAATTATTTTCATCAAGTATGTGGAGGAAAATGAAGTACACACTGTCAGGTATGAAAGTTTTTGTCCAATTTGTGGTATGAAAGTTTTGTTTTGTGGGAAAATATGTTTGTTAGGTTTGCTTTGTTTTGATAACCTAGGGAAAATATGTTCATTGGGATTGCTTAGTGTTGATAACCTAGGGAAAATATGTTCGCTCGGTTTGCTTAGTTTTGATAACCTTATCATGAAAACTCTTTCATAATGCAATCTTGCACAAATTTATCATGGCATCAGTGACTATGGCAGGACTGGGCAAAACCAAGCGGTTTCTGCATTTATTTTTAGCAGTTGCTCAACAATGACCAACCCAATTCCCAAATTTTCCAAGAAGTTCACTATTTCCTTGATACCCAGGTTAGGGAAAGAATACGGAGGCATCCTCTCTTCATGCTATAATATTTTGAGCCAAAGCTCAAATGGGTAGGGTAAATTTTTTTGTTGGTTTCTCAAAGGTTTTACGATTTATAATGATGAGACAATTTAGAGGTTGCTTGGACTGGTTAGGCCATGAACTAGTAAACAATCACGAATTCAAATGCAATACAAAGAGTAGTAAACAATCACAAATTCAACCAAGAAAAAAAAATTGTAACCTTACCTATGGTGTCGCAAACTAAATCAAATTTCTCATCAGTTGCTGGTAGCACCCTGCTCTCTTTCTTCACACAACGTTTTTCCCTTTTTTGTCGTCTGATTTCTTCCTTCACATGGGAAAGTTTTAAATTTTTTATTTTGATTCATTAGTCAATGTTTTAGTCAGCGTTAGTTAACGTCAACTTTAGCATCGACTTTTGGTCATTAATGTAATCTGTTTGGGACGTATAAGGCGATATCAAGTGCACCTAATTTAGCACTTATCATTGTTGTATAGTGACTATTTTCATTGTTGTGTATCACAAGATCCAGAGTGTTGGAAATAATTCCAACTCCTGCCTTGTTTTTGTGACCATCGTTGTCCCATGGCTCCTTCATCAACTTGATGCACTAGAGTGGTTTTTACCACAGTCCCACAAGGTGCTTCATCCTTCTTGGCGGTAGTGCAGTGAAAGCTTTTGTGGTGACACACGAGTCTTCCTTCTATTCCTGGTAGTGTTTGTGGTGACTCCTGCAATCCCACAAGTCTTCTACCATTGGCATGTGGTAGTGCGGTGACCACCATTGTCCCATGGCTCCATCAGCTCGGTGCAGTAGAGAGGTTTTTACTGCAGTCCCACAAGTTTCTTTTTCCTTCTCGTTGGTAGTGCGGTGAAAGCTTCTATGGTGGAATTTTTATTCACATAGAAGGCCATGGAGAGAGGACGTGGATGATGTAGAAATATTAAATCGTTCAGAGGAAAGTGGGTGGAAATAGGTGAGACAATGGAATCTACAGATACAATCGAGGTAAGAAGAGAAAGCAACCTCAACCAAAGGAGGAAGGTGTTTATAAATCCACAAATGCTACAACATAGAGGAGATAAAGTCATTTTTTTTTTCCATGAGGCCTCTGAAGTCAAACTTATTGGTTGAAAATGCACAAGAATGGTGATTAAATGTGATTCTATGATCAAGGGAAAAGTTTGAAAATTAGGATAGCCAAAACATGATATCAATATGTCAAAAATATGACTAAAGTGAGGTTTTGTGTTGGATAGCATATTTTTTGAAATGATATAATTGTTGTACTAAACATTATTTACTATGTTGTGTACTATAGGGGCAAGACAAGGTCATGGCAACGGATCGTGTCATATCAAATGAGGACAAAACAGGATGAAGCAGGACATGAGGTACTCAAATTTTGACTTAACTTAGGAAAAAATGATTTGATGGAATTTTGTGATGCGTCCATCTTTTTTCACAGTATTATTGAAATTTATAATGGATTATCCAATCTTGACATAAATTAATGCATGTTGTTGATTATTTTAGATGGAGATTGGAGCAAATGCAGAGCCTAAGTGTTCAACTAGCAAAAGAACAAGATATGTACATGGACGTGGACCTAAAAATGTTAAATCATGTAGACAACAGTGGGTGGAAGAGAATATGACAATGGATACTATAGACACAAAAAATGATTGCACTGGAGAAGAGGTAGGTTAGAACTATAGTACATGGGATGAATACTTTGAGAAAATTGTTTTTTGTGGATGTTTTGTATGTCGTGGAAAGAAACAATTGAAACGAACGATTGTACAAAGACATTACATATATGATGAGCTTCCAATCGGTAGTATGCCTCCTACAATTGATTCAAATCCAATAGGAATTGTGGTGAGGAATCTTCCAATTTGATATAAATAACATGTATACTTTGTTTAAACATTGTTTTATATTATTTAAATAACTAATTTTTTCTTAATGGATACTTGCAGGATAAAGTTCTTGGTTTAAAGCTTCCTGGAACACCAATTTCCATCCTAGAGGGAAATGATCATTTATTAGATGATACATGTAACAAAAATATGTGCCAATATACCAACTCGAAAGATGAGGAATTGACGAAAACAAGTAATAGAACAAGAACCAGTGTGAAGATACATAATTTGCTTAAAGACATGGGGAAGGTGGACTACATACCCTATGAGAATGAATGTGATGGAGATGATGACTTGCCCTGAGTTTGAGATCAATTTACAAAGAGACATTTGATCGTCCACTATAGTGCGCTTGGCCTAGTGATCAACAACTACCTAGAGTGCACAAGGTGTTTCAATTTTGGGGATATAGCTACATGATATGACCCTCCAATATTCATGGAGCGAATCTAGGCCTCTTTATTGTCCAAAATGTACATGTGGAATCCAAACATAGAAACAATTCAGAACAAACCACTAGGAGATTAATGCCATATTATGGTCCATCATATTACAGTGGTGAATGGAGAAGGCTAGCGGAATATAAGCCTAGCATGTCAGCATATGGTCTAAATTCAAATATGTATACACATCGTCTCCAGTTGGAAAGTGGAAAATAAATGAATAGAGGTAATCTTATGTATATAGATGGATGTGCATACACACACAAAAATATTACAGGATTTATAAATAGTAGTAAGGGAAGGGACCCTACTATAAGACCGAATTGTCAATTTGTTGAGGTTATAAATGATAAAGATGGAGATATGGAAAGAGAGGTTGATAGATTGATAATGGTTGAGGCTATTATGGACCTTACCATTGGGGATGAGTTATTGATTGATTACCCCTTCTTAAAATGCTCTCCAAGGTTTCCCTAAGGATGTTCTTAAGGGCAGAAAACCAAAGAATAATAAATGAGTGTGATTAATGTTTTCTAAACTATGTTGTCAAAATTGTGTTTTATAGCAATTATTATATAAAAAAGGTAGTCTATAAAAAGTTATATAGGAAATGTAAAGGCTTCATTTAAGAAAAGATAAGTAGTCTCTTTTTGAGGGTAATCCACATGTAAAAAGTAAAAAGCACATAAAAAAACAATTGTACAGTAGAAAATTAGATTCAATCAGTTATGTCTTATTTCACTTGCACACTTATCTGAAAGACATAGGGTATTCACCATACATTTCCCTTGACAAAGTAAACATGTGCTTTCATTTATTTTTACTATATATCTCAAAAGTGAAATTGTTGTTACATAATGATGCACTGAGAAAATAATATATACAAAAAAATGCAAAGAAAATGTTTGAAATTTAACATGCAACCTACTGTGTTGTGCTAAAAGGAATCAAGATTAACTAGGAAAAGAAATAAAAATAAAATTTTGATGATTGTACTTAAAAGTGAACAGGATATGAAAAGTGTGGACAATGATAGTGCTGAAATTGAAAACCCTGATTTTGATGATATTAAGGTTTTATGTCATTCAAGATAAAGAGCACATACAATTTTACATACATAGCAAATGAAGATTTGAAACTAGTAAATTGAAAATGTAAACACTATAAGATTTTTCCTTAAACAATAATTCACATACTCACTTACAAAAAAGGGTGAAGCATTTTTTATTCAAACTCTGTTTTATTTAATAGACATAATAGTAAAAGAATATTTACAAGTACAAGAATATATACATTTTTTCATAGAAAATAAGGAATATTTCATAGAATATACAAGTACAAGAATATATGATCATCATCATATCCTTAATTACCTATTGCAATATCCTTAAATTGTTCAATCTTTGGTATGAATTGTTGGCAGAAAAAATTAGGATTGCTTGGATGCTTCTTCCATTGATTTTCTAAGAACATATATTCGTGAAGACACAAAAGTTAATAAAATATTAATGCACGTAACTCACAATTATTTAAATAAGCAACTTTGTTAACTTTATTATTTTTAAATAGTTTCCATTTTTATGTTGAACATGTAACAAGGAAAAATAAGCTCAAATTTTCAAAAAAATTAGCAGCTCTACCAACATCCACAATAAATGCTTTAATGTATCAACATATTCATTCACATAAGCACATTATTGAGGCTCAATAACTGATATTCATTCAAATATAAGAAGAAATAAGTATGGAAAACATAAGGAAAATACATAATGATAACACAGTCATGGAGAATCTATGATAATAAGATGTTCTCCATTATATTGCTTCAATTGATATATATTAATAATAGAAGTCTTCAAAATGGAAATGATATATGATGATGATAATTTAAAACTAGGCCTTGGTTTCCTATTTATATAGGAAGCAACAAGCTATAGGCCTTCTACAAAAAGAAACAATCTTTCATAGCTACTTATTTTACTAACAACTATTTAATTAGCATAATTAAGGAAATAACAAGACTTAAGACATTTTGACATATGGTTTCATTATTCAATGTAGAAGACCCATGATCATTGATTTGTCATATTCTTCCTCTCCATGATGAACGTCCAAATGCTCTCGCCTCAGTGTCCTATTCTTCTAAAACTAGCAACTATTTAATTAGCATAATTAAGGAAATAAGAATACTTAAGACATTTTTACATACGGTTCCATTATTCAACGTAGAAGACCCGTGATCATTGATTTGGAAAAGTCTTCCTCTCCATGATGAATGCCCAAATGCTCTCACCTTAGTGTCTTATTCTTCTGAAACCAAATACTTTTCCTCCCACTGATACATCGTAAAATTTGATGGCCACTTATATTCCTGGATCTTTTGCATGTTTTCAAGATGATTTTTACATTGACTATCTAGTAATTCCTTTGTATCATTGAAAAAATTTAGGTATCCTCCATCAAGAACAATAAACCCATCCATGATCTGATTGATCCTGGGATGACTGGTATCATCATCCTCTTGTATATGAGTTATGCACTTATGAACAACCTAACTAAATTATTTCTTCCACTTATCCAAGTCCTTCAACTGAGCACCATCTCTCACAATTTTAGGTATATACCACTATTTCTAGCTATGGGATAAATCCATTGCGTGTTACAATCTTTTTATCAAACCCTTGTACATACTAAAATTCATCAATAATCATCTTCACAGTTTGTTCAGTTGGATTTAATGTTGTGGGTGCATCAATACTTCTTTGTAGAACTTTGCATAACTTAGCCAAAGTGTGGTGAATAGGCTGCCACCTTTTGAACAAAGGATCTAATACAAGCATATGTGTCTTTATTTGATCCATTTCCTATTGAAGTGTTTTATAACTATCATGCATGTTCTCCAGTTTATCCATAACTGATTTTATCTTGTGCTCAAGATTCTTTTCCATAACTTCACAAATTCGTCTTTTCACTTCATCCTAGGTTTGATTGTTGGCCTTCTTTACATCATCCACTTCCTTCTCTGGAGTTTTTACCTGTTATGTATAAATTTTCTTCACAATATCCATTGGAGCAATAGGATGCCTATATAACACCATCTCCTTGCTTTGTGAGGGTCCTGCTCCTCTTAATTGTTCTTTCAATTTGACATTCTCCATGAACAATTTATTAACTTCATAATTTAGGAACCTTTGTTCCTTTTCATACTCCTTTAATCTGTATTATAATCCCTTAATAGTTGTTCGAGTGAACATGGTCAATGCATGGTCATTGTGGTTGCCCCAAAGGGGTGGTATCTTGTATTGTCCTTACCATTGCTGCCCCTTTCATCCCTTGAATTACATCTAATAATTTTGGATTTTGTGCATTTTTCTCTTTGATCCATATGGCCAGGGTTTCAATCTTTGGGTTATACCCAGTTCCACTCACACCTTCATTGGAGTTAAATTTTGCAACTAGCATTGGATCTTCTTGAGCCCACACTTGATCAAGCAAAAACATTTTCTTTAATTCCAAGCCAGGGAAAATGAGCATATTGCTCTTCAATACCATTTCTCTAGCCTTCTGGGGGCTAATGTCAATGTTGTCAACTCTTAATTCCTAGAAAGTTTGTGCTACCATTTCATTTTTCTTCGCTTCTTCAATTCCTGCTTCAGCTGATTCCATCCTCTCTTGAAATTATTTTATCTTCACCTTCATCCATAAATCCTTAAACTCAGGAGTCTTAATGAATTCATCATCTTCTATGAATCTCCTGGCTGAAATTTCCCTTTCATCTTCATGTACCTATGTACTTGTTTTTTCTACATCACCCATCCTTTCCTCATGTTTATGGGCACTGGTCTCAAGGATGGGTTGATCAGCTTCAATATCACCTTTCAATGACTGCAGTATTGTAGCCACTTCCTCAGTATCACCCACCTCTTCAGTATCCTCATAAGATACTAACTGTTCAATGCTTCTTGTCTTCTATTTTTTGGGAGGTAACTACTCCATGGGAGGCTCAGAGGTTTCACCTGGGGTATGCTCTGTAGTTGCACCACTATCATGTTCTTTGAGATATGCTTCATTCTTTCTATACAAGTTTTCAAATCTACCAATTATCAATTCTATCCTCTTGATGGGTTCCTTTTCCTCAACAAAGTATCCTAGGAAATCCTTGGACCTTCGTTTCATCCTTTCTTTAAGCTTCTTCATATATTCCCATTTTCTCCTTCTACTAAATACATCATTATAAGAAATGTAGTTCCTTATGACATCTTCAAAATCCACTTGGTGTGGCATTGTCATTTTGGTAAGAAGATTGTGCCTTATGTTGTTCATATGATTTTCAAGGTCAATGGCTCTTTCTTTTCCAGATTTCAATGCATATATTGTCTTCAAATAATATTGTAACTCCTCTAGTGTGTTTGAGCCTACAGTCCAATCTTCACACTTGGTTTGGTTTGGTAGGAAAGTGCCTTTCTTCTACTTGTGCATTACATCTTTCTCCATCCACATCATTTTCCACATAAATTCAAGAAATGCTAATCTAAGGGGCACAAATTTTAGTAGTATGTGTGGAGCAACAAGGCATCCATAAACTCTTATTATTGTAACTTCTGGGAGGAAGAACCAATCTCCAAAATTGTGTGTATGACCCTACTTTGGTCTTAAAGCCAAATGTCTCACTAGTTGCAACATTTTGGTTGACAATATTGGTATTACATACTTAATAACTTGAAGGATTTTGTGTACAAATTCTTCATAGAATACAACAAAGCTTGAATTCATGCACCGACTGTCCCAAATATAGCACCATTTCTGGACAAGTGTGGGATTCCCTTGCTCATCTATTGTAGCCAAGTCCATTCTTTTAGTCCATTGATCCCTATTTTGGTACAATATCAAATGACATAGTAGGGAATAGTGTCTGAATGTAATTAGTTCTTTATCCTCTATAACTTGGGAGAATTCATCATCTAACGCCTTCTCAAGGTATGAAGCAAATTCATATTCAATATTAGTTTCAAGTTTTTGAATTCTCATGGCCATCATCATTAGGCCTATTGAAAATTTATCTTGATTATCTATCCCCAATACTTGGCAAAGAGCTAAATATGTATTCACAAAGTAATACTGAAAATCTGTCACATTAAATGGTTCAGTAGTGGTAGTAGAGATGGGGAATGTTTTGTTACCAATGCCTCTTTTCATATATAGGGGTACCTCATAACTTCTATAAGTCTTCTTAACCTAGCATAATCCTCACTTTTCTGCAAGTTTATCTTGGCCAGAGCCTGCTTGTTTAAGCCAAAACACTCAATGATGGCTTTTTTGGTTACTTCTACCAATACTATGATATTTGGAAACCTTAAGTTTTTTGTAGTTGAGTGATAGTGTTTGGCTATTAGTCTGATAAATTCTACATCAACAAACACATTTGGGACAATCAACCTTGCTATATCCAACATCCAAGTGTTTGACACTAGAATCTTCTCATTTCTCTTACTATAAAAATACCAAAATAGGTCCCATCCAGATTTGGAAATGAGGGCATCCCTATAATTTTGTGCGGTGTCCACGAGAAACTTCTTATTACCCTCTTTAGTAGACCCTGGAAGTATATCTAATATGGATTGATGGAGTGATCGAGCTTCTTTACTTTAGGTTCTTCATCTTTAATTTTAGGTTGACTTTCTTTTACTTCTGATTGTATTGTTTTAGGATGGAGTGCTTTCTTCTCTACTTTAGGTTCTTCATCTTTAATTTTAGGCCAAATTTCTTTTACTTTTGATTGTTTTCTTTTAGTAGGCATGTTTCAATTTTCTCTACTATGGCTTCAGATGACAAAACCTTGAAAGATTTTTTATATTAATAGAGCTCTTTCAAAGAGTTTTTGTGCACTTACCCAAGTATTTCATTCTTACAGGACTTCTTCTCATATCCTTAGCTCCTTTCATGCTAGTGCACTACAATTGAGTGTGATATTAGAAAAACTCACTTATCTTTGGATGGAACGGTATTTAGTCATATTAGTTTTGGCAACTCTTAATAATTTAATAGCATTTAATTTTGGCAACTGATGTGATTTTCTGCATTTATTTCTATAAATTGTAATGATGCCATGATTATTGTACTACCGTTGTCTCCTATTGTAACGATGCCACGATTACCACACTACCGCCTTGCTCAAGGCTTCTTGTTGCAGGGTTGCAGTATATATTGCTCTACTGCATATGTTGCAAACCTTCCCGGTGGTATAGCGATGTATGCTTTTGATCATTACTTGAAGAGTGTTGATGAGACAATCTTATTTTGTCTTACCAATATCTCAATGTCTCATCAACATTAGATCTTATGTTCCTCTAATGTTGGTTGTCGGTGTCGATGATACAAGTTAATATCTCTTGCCGATATGCCACTGTCTCATCGATATTTTCCTTCAGCGGTATTTCTTTATATATCAGTGTAACATTTCCATGTCGGGGAGACTTGTGATTATCACTATAGTATAGAGGTATTTTTCCCTTCCCTTCTATTTTTTACTACACTACCACCTTGCTCAAGGCTTCTTGCTGTAGGGTTGTGGTGTATACCGCTCTACCACATATGTTGCTCACCTTCCCGGTGATATAGCGGTGTATGCTTTTGATCATTACTTGAAGAGTGTCGATGAGACAACCTTATCTATCTTACCGATATCTCAATGTCTCGTCAACATTAGTTCATTATATCCAAGAGTTGTGTTTCATCGAGAACTTGTAGATATACCTTGTCAATGTGACATAAGTGATTCTCTCCTTGATATGCCTGTATCTTGTTGACATTTCACTATTTTACATCGTCGATGAGACATATAAATAAGTATCTTCAACATAGGGGTGTCTAAATCGGCACTAAACCTGAAGCTAAACTCAAAGCTAAAGTTGGAGCTAAACGTAGTGGTAAACATGAAGCTAAACTTGGAGCTCAAGGCAGTGCTACACTCAAATCTAATATTGGCGCTAAAGGTGGCATTACTTTAGGCGCTAATTAGCACCTGAAATAGCACCGACTTGTACTGATCAGCGCAATAAATGCCAAAAATTTCTCCATCTCAATAAAGAGAGCTGACATTTTCAAAAAATTTCCAAAAAATACATTAAAACAGTGGGTGGAAGCAAAAAACATAGCAAAAAATGGAGCAAATTGCAGGGATTTGTTGTAGCATATAAATGAGATCAAATCCAAAGAATATTAAAATGTCTACAGAATATGACATTTGACAATCAATGTCAAAATGTCAATCAATCGTTGTTGAAGATCACTGAGACCAAAAGGATTCGCAAACCAAGACAAAACATCACAACAAAAATTGAACTCAATATGCAATATTTTTTTGGTCGATGCAGATAACTCATCCGCCCGAGATGCTCCTACATTAGACACATCGAGTAGAAATATTGTGAGCATAGGCTCACAATGGTGGAGTTGAGTAGTTGCACTACTCTTCCAAGTTGCCATCAACCTGCAACGAATCTTTCATTGTCCAAATGTTGAAAATTAATTTTTCTTTCGCTTTTTCCACCATTGTGTTGGAACATGCACCAATTTCCTCCAATATTGCTACACCTTCTTCCTTCTCCCCCTCATGGACTTCTGTCCACCAAAGCCCGACCTCCTTCGCCAAATAATTTTCACACTTCTCTCCTCTCTCGTGGGTTCAAACCCACCTCTGGCCATCCACCTCCACTAAAACCCTGTGACGTCCTCCACAAATTCTACTAACAAATACACAGTGTCTACAACATGCTCCTGCTCTTTATTCCTCTCATCTTCTATTACTACATCTGAAAATGAAATAACTTCACAAATTTTATTTACCTCATCTTCACTCACAGATATAACACCGAACTTCACTACAACATCTTCCACCTCCTCATCAACTACAACTTCTCGCTCTTCTTTCTTTGTTGCACCAATGAGCTTTGTTAACCATTCTTCCTCAAGCACCATTAGTTGCATGAACAAATCTAGTTCACCTTTGCCATACACTGCAATCTCTTCGTTGCTCACCTCCACCTCTTCTTCTTCTCTCTTCATGCCTTCATCACGACATGTCTTGGCTACTACTTCGGTAGGGGTTACATCTTCCTCTTTCCATCTCAAGTTATTGTCTTCACTCTTCTTCTCATTCCTCTTTACCACTTTCTTCTCACTCTTTTCAACATTCTTTTCCACTTTTCCACGAACTATCTTTTCCAATGCTTCACACAATTCATCCTCCACATCATCCCAATATTGCTCCCAAAACCATATTTGCACGGGCCTCTTCACGACCCAACCCATCTTTTCCTCCTAGAATTGTCAACAACTCACATTCTATGCTTTTTCATGATTTGTCCCTACAACAAATTCTCACCACTATCCTCTACCCAATAGGATTCTGGAAGTTGCACCATCATGATCTCTTCTACCCACTTCCTATCAGTGGAAGAGATTTGCACACCTTCTACCCAACCTCATATCTATTGGAGAAAATTCAACATGATTCCTATGGAACCAATGGCCGCTCAAGGCTTCTTCACTCTTCACAAACTCCTCAGCCATGGTCCTAGTGGATACTCTCCACGCCTAGGTTTACCTGCTTTGATTCCAATTGACGCAGAAGGACTCCCACTTCTCAAACTCACAATTTCCCATCACATACACATAGATGCTTTCTACCTATTAAATTCAAAACTTTATGAAAACTACAGCAAGACACAAGTCTATGTATTCAACTTTATCGAACATTTTTATCAAAACTAATTTTGTAATTAAATGATTACAATTTTTGGCCTTCACTGGCCTCAAGTTCTCCAAATAACCTTCAATTTTCTTTATTCTTTGTTCTGGAACAACAGCCATCTCTTCTTGTTTCACACCTCCCTCTTAAACTTAAATGACCAATCCTCTTTCAATCTGCATTCTTTTATTTATACATACACCATATATACTTTTCCCTTGCCTTATTCCAACCTAGCCTTCACCTTTTGGCTTCTGTGAAACTCCTCTAAATGCTTTGTATTTAATTTTGCATCCCAAAGTTTTAATCTATATGTAAATCTTACACTACACGCAGCCCCCTCTTACTTATCTCTCCTCAACTCATTGTAGTGTTTGTTTTTTTTTAAAATTATGCAGCCTCTTTTATCCTTCATTCCCTTGCATACTATTTGCATCCTTATCTTATTCTTCACTATTTCAAATTGGTAGCCCCCTTCTAATCTATTTGCAACCCTCTACATTTGTTTCAAATCTATATCTTTTAGAATGAAATCTCTTCCTTTCCAAGGCCACGACTATTCACTTGTTTTTCTAATTGTTTTAGTTATGCCCCTTCATTTAATATTTTTGTTCTTCACAAGTCTTAAATGCCTTCACATGGGCACCACAATGATTCATATTCAACATCATTCACTTTTCCCTCTAGAGCACACCTCCTCGGATTTCCCTCCAGCTACATAGAAATTCATCTCTTGACTTTTATGGTGTAGACGCTTTGTATTCACCAATTAATTAAATTGATCTATTTTGTACGTGAACAACGATTAGTAACCATATGCTCCTTGTCATCAATTTGACATTAAAATCATGGAGAAATTTTTAGAAAGTAAATGTTATAAGTGAGATCAAACCCAAAGAATAGTAAAATGTCTGCGGAATATGACATTTGACAATCAATGTCAAAATGTCAATCAATCGTTGTTGAAGATCATTGAGACCAAAATGATTCACAAACCAAGAGAAAACATCACAACAAAAATTGAACTCAAAATGTAATATTTTTTTGGTCGATGTAGATAACTTGTCCACTCGGGATGCTCCTGCATTAGACATGTCGGGTAGAAAGATTGTGAGCATAGGCTTTGATAGCTCTCAAAAATGCAGGCTGAATGCCTCAAGAGGCTGCCAATCTCTTGATACGCTTTAGGGCAACAGACAAGATCGAAAGAATTTGACCTTCTATGCTTTAGGTGCTGCAAGACCAAGGCGGGTGTACCTCTCTGAATAATGCAGACTTAACTTGCAATCAATCCTATTACAACAATTTGTTCACAATGGCAGATAGGAGTGAATAGATGAAATCAAACTTGAAAATGGTAACAGTACTCTAGTCTAAATTCTAAAATGCTCAACTTTAAAGGATATAAGGAAAATGAATGAATTCAAAATGATAAAATGTAGAGACCAGTGCCTTGTTGGGTATGCGGAGTCAAGTGAAATCAAAATGAGCAACACTTCTCTGAGAAAATTCAAATTATCTAGCATATACTGTGCTTACAACTTGTGTAAACATGCAAGAATATGATTACTAAGTTCTACTTAAAAATCCAATTGAATCTCTTTGATCACTGTGATTAACCAAAAGGATTTAGTCTTACTTGAAAGAACCAATCAATCAATCACACAAGAACAACAAATGTGCACTGATAAATCAAATACAAACTTGTCATATCAATTTAAACGATCAGAAAGAATCTATTTTGGAGACAACTTAGGAATCCTTTTATTTAATTCAACAGATAACTGATATCAGATAGGTGCAACAACATCAATTGACATTCATAAGTACCTCCATGTTTAAAACATGCATTAGAGCCTCTAAATTGACAAATCTACTATTTTGTATCCATACAATTTGCCTACTGTAAAAAATATTGATAACTGGTGCCTACTACAAAATGCAAAATGCCTATTTATACACAAGCATTTGAAGAAAATATATTTTGAGATCACATGTCGGCCCAGCACAAAAATCGGGCTCCAAATATGTTGGCTTGCAACGATCATCCAAACAAATTTATGTCAGCCATAGTGATGTATTTTTGTTATTCATTATTGAGCAATCGCCAAGACAGTCGCCATGACAAGGCAACACTTACTTTGAAAGCCAACTCCTATCCGCCTTTGCTAAGACAATGCAGTGTCGGGGAGAGGTTACATAGATTGTTCCAAGTTTTGCTGAAAGCCTCCAACTTAATCTCATGTCGGTGTGACCCGAAGATTCTTTTGCCGACAAGTGCCCATCATGAATGTCGCCATAACTTTCAACCTTTGGTGAGACATCTTGTAGATAAAGTTGTTATACCGGAGCACACCGAATACTGTATGTCGCCAAGAGAAAGTAGATATTACATCGAAAGCCACTTGAATAAAACATAACGTTCTATTGGTGAGAAAATCCATACATCGCTATGACCCATCACCAAAGTCACCCAAGTCTCATCGAATCGGCCACCATGAGGAAGTCCAAACGTAAGGTCGGCGAGACTGAAGGTCACTTGCCAAGACCTTACAACGCCAGCAAATGGGTTGCACCGAAAGTCATTTGGAAGAAAAATGTTTGTGCTTCTTCAGTGAGACAAACTCACTTCGCCGTGACACTATACCGAAGGCATTCAACTTATACCGATGAACCAACAAAATGAAAAGTCAAGGAAACAAGTGATATTCGGTAAGACACCACCCCTAAAGCCATAACATATGCCGAAGAAACCCACAGTGCACCAGTCGTTGAGACACCCAGAATTCGGCAAGACGCTAGCTCGACTACCAAGACAAATGACAATAGAAGCCACCATGATCGCTAAAACAACAGAAACGTCTTGCCGATAGGCAATAGACGTTTGCTAGTAGAAAAATAGATCGGAGAGACCCAAATGCAGCCACGCCGATACACCTGAAACGTAAGATACTAGCAGAGAAACATAGTGGGTCAGGGAGACAATGGGAGACCTATGCCGATATGAACCAGAATGGAAAATATGCATGACCCAATGGATTCAATGGGACAATATGGCAAAAAAGGTGAAATATGCATACGGTAAGACCAAATCTGGAAATTTATGAGTGAAAACATATTTAAAAACATCATATTTTTACAGTCCCAATGGTGGCTCTGTCTGGGGATGAATGATTGTGAGATAATTGCAAGAATCCAAAATCTTTGATGAGTAGACCAAACACAAAATGATGATCCACTGAGTAGAAATGGAATGAATGGTAATGGAGGTGAATGCAAAGTGGGAGTGAATGCAAAGTGAATGCAATATTGAGGTGAATGGAAAATGAGAGTGGAATGGAGGTGGATGAAAACCTAAAACTACTGTGCATGGAAAATAATTTTCAAGAGGATACACAAGAGTTGTCCATGCACTGGCAACACTCAATCCCCTATGTTGATCAAGAGAAGAAAAGCTTCAAGAATTTCCCATGAACATGCAATTCCTGATCTTCACCAGCCATGTTCTACAGATAGTATGAATCTTCGCCCTTCTTTCCAGTAATGACAAAAGGTCTGAGCCAAAGAGCTTCAAATTTACCATGCTTTCCTTTCTCCTGACACCTTGCATTCCACATCAACACCAAATCATTTTCTTCAAATTTTCTATTCTTTGCCTTCTTGTCAAATAGATACTTCATCTGTGCCTATAACTTTATGTTTTGATTTTGGGCCTCCCTCCTTACTTCATCAAGTTCAACAAGTTGCTCCATTCTTTCTTCCATGGGTTCAAGAACTTCCAAATCTTCTTGTAAGACAAACTTGTATACTAGTAACAAATTTTGCAGAGGCATCCTAGCCTATGCTCCATACACTAATTCAAATGGAGATTTTCCAATTGCCTTTTTCACAGTGATCCTATCAGCCCACACAGCCAGTTTTAACTTTGAATCCTAAGCCTTCTTGTTCTGTCCCAGCATCCTCTTTATAATATTCAAGAGACTCTTATTGCTGGACTCTGCTTGACCATTGGCTTGTGGATGATAAGGAGTTGCATAAGAAATAGTAATGCCATACTTATCACAAAAGCTTTTGAATTCATCTGACCTGAAGTACATTCCATTATCTGTGATTATCCTTAATGGTGTACCAAATCTGGTGATAATGTTGTCCATCAAGAAATTAGTTACAACTTTACTTGTAGGCTGCTTGGTTGGGATTGCCTCCACCCATTTTGTAAAATAATCAGTGGCAACTAGTATCCATCTATGTCCTCCACTTGACTTTTCTTGTATCTCTCCAATGAAATCAATTCCCCATTGATGGAAAGGGGCATCAACCTGCAAGGGTCGAAGTGGCAGAGCACCCTGGTACTTCAACTTTTCAAAAAAAAATTGGCAAGCCTCACATCTTCTCACATGTGTAAAAGAATCATTAAAAACCTTTGGCCAATAATATCCTGCCCTAAGAATTTTATGTGTAGTTGTCTTTGCTAAATAATGACCTCCACAAACTCCTTCGTGCATTTCCTTCAAAACATGCTTAGCCTGTGACTCATCCAAACATAACAACAATATGCCATCCCTATTTTTCCAAAACAGATCGCCATCCATAAAAACATATTTGGATGCCTGCAACTTCAAAGTTCTCCTTTGGCTGTCACTCAATCCATCTGGACACTTCATATATTTATGATAGTGCATAACATCAGTATACCATGGAGTGTGTCCAATGCTTGCAACTGCAGCCCCTTCTTCAACATTACAGATTTGATTTGCCTCAATATTAGTTTATGCCATCAGCTTAGCCAAGCCTTGGCCTCGTACCAGCTTAGTAATTTGTATTTCCATGTCAAATTCTTGAATCTTGTTGATCCATCTGCATCTTTTCCCTGTAACTTCAGATTGTGTTAAAATGTTTTTGACAGCTGCATGAGGGACATAAGCAATCACACTGGCTCCAACCAGATATGGTCTGAATGCTTTAATAGCCTTTACTATTGCAAATTCCTGCTTTTCCATTATGTCATACTTCAATTTAGACCCCTACAATGATTTACTAAAGAAAGACACAGACTGTTCATAGCCCCCTACATTTTTCTGTAGCATAACAACAGCAATAGTATGCATTGAGGCAAATGAAAAAATATGAAAAGGCTTTGTAAAATCTGGAGACTTAAGAATAGGTGCCTCCTTGATAGCCCTTTTGATAGACATAAAAGCATCCAAAGCTTCAGCAGTTCAATCCATTTTTTGTCCTTTCTTCAACATTTTAGATATGGGCTTGATGATCTCAGCGAAGTTAGAAACGAATCTTCTAACAAAATTAATTTGTCCAAAGAAAGATTGTATTGCCTTGACAGTTTTGGGAATAGGAATCTTATCAATAGCTTCCACCCTCTTAGGATCTATTTTAATTCCCTCTTTTGAAACAATATGCCCCAAGAGCTTACCCTCTATGACTGCAAAATGACATTTCTTTGGATTTAAACTAATACCATATTCAAGAGCTTTAATAAATACCTTTTCAAGATGTTGCACATGATCTTTAGCCTTCTTCGAATAAGCAATCAAATCATCTTGGTACACCACCATGATAACATTAATCAAATCAGCAAATGCTACATCCATGGCTCTTTGGAAAGTTGCTCCAACATTGGTGAGACCAAATGGAATTCTTATGTATACATATGTTCCCCAAGGAGTAGTGAATGCTATCTTGTATTGCTCAGATTCCTTGACTTTGACCTGATTATATCCAAAAAATCCATCCATCATAGATAACAACTCACAACCTGTCACCTTATGCAATATTGCTTCCATGTTGGGTAGAGGATAATTATCCTTAAGAGAGGCCATGTTCAAATTTCTAAAGTCCACACATAGTCTGATATCACCATTCTTCTTTCTTACAGGAACCAAATTAGAAACCCATGTTGAATGTATGATTGGTTTGATAATTCCTCCATCCCTGAGCTTTGTCAGTTCTTCTTGCATTTTAGGCTCCAATGTTGGATTTATAGGTCTTTGCTTCTTTCTAAAAGGCTTGGCATCTAGCTTCAATGGTATTTCATGCTAAAATAAATCTTCCTTGTATGCTTTCAAATCCTCATAAGACCAAGCAAAAACATGTTTATATTTTCTTAATAACTCAATCAACATTCTTCTAATTGTAGGGCTGATCTTCTTTCCAATGTATACCTTTCTTGGTGATATTTCAGTCCCCAAGCTGACTTCTTCAATATCTTCTCTTTTAACTGGCGTTTGTTTCATTAGAGATCTATCATTTCCATCATACAGCCTCTCTAATGCCACTAGACCCTTGGGCAACTTATTTGTTTTGAGCTGCAAAATCTCCTTGCCAAACATAGTTTGCTTCCCATCCACTTCTTCAACAAAAGCATTGAAATCAATTTTCTGAGCCTCATACTGATCTATACAATTGAGGAATTTCAAAAGGTCAATATCATCATTGAAAACTTGCCAGTTATAAATGTTATCAGGCACAACAGGCCTTGTCTTAAACTCTATCTGTGATACCCCAGCCAGTGTGATATCATCTCTCTTCAGTGCCACATTTGCTAAGAAATCAGCCATTATGTTCTTTGATTTGTCAATCCACTCAATTGAAAATGCATCAAATAATTCAATGGTATCCCATACAACATTCCTATATTGTTTTAATCTTTTGTGCTTTTTTGTATATTTTGATTTGATTTGTAAAACAACCAACTCAGAATCACCTAAAACAGCCAACAACTTAATCTTGTGTTTCATAGCTATATTCAAGCTTGTCAATAAAGTCTCATACTCTGCCACATTGTTTGTACATTCAAATGCTAACAAAAATGAATATTTAAAAGTAGTACCTTCAGGTGAAACAAATATAATCCCAGCTCCATTACCTTCTTGGCTACAAGCTCCATCAAAATACATCTTTCAAACACCATTGCAATTTTGTGCAGCATATTTTTCAATTGGATCACTATTAGTTAATTCTGGCTGAGCTGGTTCAATCTTAAAACTTCCAAGATCAACATCACAGAAACAATTGATCTGATCCTAAGGCATATAATCAACAAGCTAGTTCATTCTTGGCTCTCTATACAACTTGACTTCCTGACCATTCACTGGTATTGTAGCATAAGATAAATCAAATTGAACATTTCCACCTACAGTTACAGTCCACTGCATTGACAAAAGCATCCCAAATTGAGGAGTATCAATGACTGTTATGTCTATATTGTAAGCTACTTGTGGATAAGTAGCCAGTTTGACTTCAACACCTTTCATAATGCCAATCATAGGTACAGGTCTATTATCCATTGCATAACACTTGCCTCCAGTGATATCAACCCACATACCAAGCTGTTTCATGACTCCAACAGGCATGATGTTTATAGCAGCACCAGAATCTATCATGCAGTTCCTTAACAATTTGTTATTAATAAGCAATGTAGTAAAGAAGGGATCAATCTGAGGTGGAGTTGATAATATATCACTCAAACAGACTTCAAAATTATTTATTTTCTCCTGCCTATTGACTGCTTTAATAGTTATTTTATTTTCAGCATTCACATGTTCTCCATTTGTTATCAATTGAACAACAGTATCCCTATATTCTTTAATTTTCATCATCTCAAGTAGTGGAACAGACATTTTTACCTGGGACAATGCTTGAGTGAAATCAAAAGAGGAGCTCTCCACCTTGACAGTCTTCTTTACTTCTGGCACTTCTCTTTTGTTTTCCTCTTTTTCTTTTTTACTAGATTGGTCAGGCATCTGTATTTCCTTATTTAATTCCTTTACTTCCTCCTTTTGGCCTGGTTTTTGCTCAATTTTATCATATTGCTTATTTCCTGGCTTTTTTGCAATTTCTTGTGTTGTCTTTTGATCTTTTATAAAAATTCCTCCAAGAACTCCATCTGGCTCATTTTCTTTTCTGTTTCTCAACCAGTATTTACTTTGTGCTTCCTCAACTATAGTAACAGTGATCCTTTCTATTTCATCCTCAGTAAGTCTTCTCACATTGTATTGAGCAGGTGCTGCATCAGGATGTGGCTCTGTGTAATCTTCATCAAAATCATAAAAAAATCTGTTGTTCAACCATATGGACATTATACTTCTGATTGGAGACATCATATTCATAGCCTTCATCCTCTAAAGATGAGTTTATTTCCTCAGCATGGTGAAAAACATTTGAAGTCAAATATGCAGTGTGATCTCCATTATTTTCCCTCAACATTCCTTCTTCTTGCATCCTTTGAGCTACAACACAATAGTCTAGAGAATGTGGTTGATTACAAACTTCACAAAAATAATTATTACTCACCATGTAAGTTCCTTTCTTGCTCAATGGATTAGGGGTCTCTTTGTTTCTGGGCCTGGCTGATATATGTTTCCCATCTTTCCAGTCTATATTGTAAGGCATATCATGTAGCCTTGGCCTTTCACCTCTATTCTCATTTTTGTATGTATTCTCTTATCTGTACTGATAATTATTTTGATGAGGAGGCCTTGGGTTGTCTCTTTTATTAGTTATACCAGCAGCCTTCCTATTATTTTCAATTGTCAATGCAATCTTCTGTGCTTCAGCCAAATCTCTTAGAGATCTACTTCTCAGTTCATACCCTATCTTGGGATCAAAAGCATTTAAATAAACACTCAATGCAACGGAATCTGGCAACCTTGATCTAGGAGGAACTTTAGTATGCACCTTGTTGAATTTTCAGTTGAAATCATAAATTGAATCATTTTGAATTTTTTGAATTCTCATTAATTCATGAAGAGCTGCATCTGGAGCATTTTGATTCCCATATTGCTATAAGATTTTGTCTTGAAATGCTTGGAAAGAATTAATTGAGAATGTTGGCAGGTTGTTGAACCAATCCCTAACATCTTCAAGAAGTGACATCATGAACAACTTCATATGTAAATCTTCATAAGGCATATCTATGTCCTGAATGAAAATATTAAAACTCCTTAAATGTTCCTCAGTTGTGATTGCATTACTCCCTGTAAATTTGGGCACCATATTCCTCCAACTGCCATCTATAGGGTAAGGATACAACTGAAAAACCAGCTAAATCAAATTGTCTGATTATGGTTGCACACTGGTGAGGGGGAGGGATAGGCGGGTGCTGATACTGAGGCACGTGATTATTGTACTGTGCATTATGATGTGGGATATAATTCTGACCTGGAGGTGGATACATACATGTATGCTGTATAGGAATGTGAGGTGGATGATTTGGCTGCTTGTGGTGATTCCCTATCTGATTGTGAGGAGCATTTTGTTGATTGGAGGGCCCTATGCCATGATCACCCTGCTTGTGAGGCAGAACATACTTTGAGCCACCAGCCATCTAATCAACAATTTGGGCTTTCTACAATTTAGCCTCTAGTTCCTTTATCCTCTTCTCTTTTAGTTCCAACTATGCTTTCACTTCATCAAAAATTGAAGGCTCATGGTTTCCTTTAGGAGTTTGGTGATTACCCTCCATCCTCTGATCATATTCATGTTGAATTCTGATCCGTTTAGGCTCAACTCTAGCTTCAAACTCATCTTATTTCTTAGCTTCAAACTCAGCCTGTTTCTGAGCTTCAAGAGATGAAAAAGGATTTCTTTGATCTTTAGGGGTACAAGGCTTAGCGCTTGAATCATCCCTCCATGTATCATAGCAATTATATGTTTCACAATGTGCTCTTGGTGCTTTGCCTCTTTCTGTTATGCACATGTCCTCATTAATCCTCTTTCCTTTATCAACTCTGTCATCTTTGTGTGTCCATTTACTACTACCAGCAGGAGCTCCAGTATGACCTCCCCTGTACTGAGATCTTCTTCCATTCATGATGAACAGGTACAAATATTTCTGTCAGAGTTGCCACTCACTTTTATCAAAAATGAGAAAAATATTTGATACTTCTAGTTCCTAGTAGAGTCTGTACAAAATTTCTGACTCTATGATTAAGGCTTTGATTCTGATTGTTCCCCAGCAGAGTCACCAATTTGTTAGCTCTCAAAAACACAAGTTGAATGCCTCAAGAGGCTGCCAATCTCTTGATACGCTTTAGGGAAATAGACAAGATTGAAAGAATTCGACCTTCTACGCTTTAGGTGCTACAAGACCAAGGCGGGTGTACCTCTTTGAATAATGTAGACTTAACTTGCAATCAATCCTCTTACAACAATTTGTTCACAATGGCAGATAGGAGTGAACAGATGAAATCCAACTTGAAAATGGTAATAGTACTCTAGTCTAAATTCTAAAATGCTCAACTTTAAAGGATATAAGGAAAATGAATGAATTCAAAATGATAAAATGTAGAGACCAGTGCCTTGTTGGGTATGCGGAGTCAAGTGAAATCAAAATGAGCAACACTTCTCTGAGAAAATTCAAATTATCTGGCATATACTATTCTTACAACTTGTGTAAACATGCAAGAATATGATTGCTAAGTTCTACTTAAAAATCCAATTGATTCTCTCTGATCACTGTGATTAACCAAAAGGATTTATTCTTTGCTTGAAAGAACCAATCAATCAATCACACAAGAACAACAAATGTGCACTGATAAATTGAATACAAACTTGCCATATCAATTTAAACGATCAGAAAGAATCCATTTTGGAGACAACTTAGTAATCCTTTTATTTAATTCAATAGATAACTGATATCAAACAGGTGCAGCAACATCAATTGACATTCATAAGTACCTCCATGTTTAAAACATGCATCAGAGCCTCTGAATTGACAAATTTACTGTTATGTATCCATACAATTTGCCTACTGTAAAAAATACTGATAACTGGTGCCTACTACAAAATGAAAAATGTTTATTTATACACAAGCATTTGAAGAAAATATATTTTGAGATCACATGTTGGCCCAGCACAAAAATTGGGCTCCAAATATGTTAGCTTTCAACGGTCATCCAAACAGATTTATGTTAGCCATAGTGATGTATTTCTATTATTCATTACTGAGCAGTCGCCAAGATAGTCATGAAAGTATGTCGAAGGCAAAATAACGCTTATCGCTCCTGCCCGTGTTAACTGTTCCTTGTGCATCGCCGTAACCACCAACTTGCTATGTCAAAGTCAAGAAGTATCACTTTTGTTCCCTTTATGTTTTGCTATAGCCTATCGCCTTTAGTGAGAAGTCACAGAGATAACAAAATGCTTTATCAAAAAGTACTTTACCTCCAATTTGTCGCTGTAACAACCCGTTAGTCATACCGAAGCCACATAGCATTCCTTTGTTCTCGCTCTGCTTCACTATAACACATAGGTATCAGGGAGACCATATACCGAGATCAAAATGCTAGGCTGAAAGGCGTTCACTTTTGTTTCACATTTGTCGTGACAAGGCAACACTTACTCCGAAAACCAACTCCTATCCGCCTTGGCTATGATAATGCAGTGTCAGGGAGAGGTTACACAGATCATTCCAAGTTTCGTCGAGAGCCTCCCACTTAATCTCATGTCAGTGTGACTCAAAGATTCTTTTGCCGACAAGTGCCCATCATGAATGTCACCATAACTTTCAATCTTCGGCGAGACATCTTGTAGATAAAGTTGTTATACCGGAGCACACCGAACACCGTCTATCGCAAAGAGAAAGCAGATATTACATCGAAAGCCACTTGAATAAAACATAACGTTATGTTGGTGAGACAATCCATACATTGCTATGACCCATCACCGAAGTCACCCAAGTCTCATCGAATCGGCCACCATGAGGAAGTCCAAATGTAAGGTCGGCGAGACCGAAGGTCACTCGCCAAGACCTTACAATGCCAGCAAATGGGTTGCACTGAAAGTCATTAGGAAGAAAATTGTTTGTGCTTCTTCGATGAGACAAACTCACTTCGCTGTGACACTATACCGAAGGCATTCAACTTTTATTGATGAACCACCAAAATGCAAAGTCAGGGAAATAAGTGATATTCGGTAAGACACCACCCCAAAAGCCATAACATATGTCAAAGAGACCCATAGTGCACAAGTCGCTGAGACACCCAGAATTCAGCAAGATGCTAGCCCGACCGCCAAGACAAATGCTGATAGAAGTCACCATGATCGCTGAAACAACATAAACATCTTGCCGATAGGCAACAAATGTTTGCTAGCAGAAAAATAGATCGAAGAGACCCAAATGTAGTCACGCCGATACACCTGAAACAAAAGATACTAGCAGAAAAACATAGTGGGTCGGGGAGACAATGGGAGACCTATGTCGATATGAACTAGAATGGAAAATATGCATGACCCAATGGATTCAATGGGACAATATGGCAAAAAAGGGTGAAATATGCATACGGTAAGACCAAATCTGGAAATTTATGAGTGAAAACATATGTAAAAACATCAGATTTTTACAGTCCCAATAGGCTCACAATGGAAAAGTTGAGTAGTTGCACTACTCTTCTAGGTTGTCATCAACCTGTAGTGAACACCTTTGTTGTCCAAGTGTTGAAATTTAGTTTTTCTTCCGCTTTTTCTAGCATCATGTCGAAACACGCACCACTTTCCTCCAATATTGTTGTATCTTCTTCCTTCTCCCACTCATGGACTTCTTTCCACCAAAGCTCGACCTCCTCCATCAAATAATTTTTGCACTTCTCTCCTCTCTCATGGGTTCAAACCAACCTCTAACTTTCCATCTCCACCAAAACCCTGTGACATCCTCCACAAATTCTACTAACAAATACAAAGTGTCTACAACAGGCTCTTTCTCTTTATTCCTCTAATCTTCTATTACTACATTTGAAAATGAAACAACTTCACACATTTGATTTACCTCATCTTCACTCGCAGTTGTAACACCAAAATTCACTACAAAATCTTCCACCTCCTTTTCACAGCTACAACTCATCGCTCTTCTTTCTTTGCTTCACCAATGAGGTTCATTAACCATTCTTCCTCAATCACCATTAGTTGCACGAACAAATCCGGTTCACCTTCGCCATACGCTGTGATCTCTTCGCTACTCACCTTCATCTTTTCTTTTTCTCTCTTCATGCCTTCTTCATGACATGTCTTGACTGCTGCTTTGGTAGGGGCTACATCTTCCTCTTTCCATCTCAAGTTGTTGTCTTCACTCTTCTTCTCATTCCTCTTTACCACTTTCTTCTCACTCTTTCCAACATTCTTTTCCACTTTTCCAGGAACTATCTTTTCCAATGCTTCACACAATTCATCCTCCACATCATTCCAATACTGCTCCCAAAACCATATCCGCACAAGCCTCTTCATGACCCAACCCATCTTTGCTTGCTGCAACCTTCCACAACTCACATTCTCTACTTCTCCACAGTTTTTCCTTGCAACAAACTCTCACCACTATCCTCTAACCAATAGGATTCTCGAAGATGCACCCTTATGATCTCTTCTACCCACTTCCTCTTAGTGGAAGAGATTTGCACACCTTCTACCCAGCCTCATATATGTTTGAGGAAATTCAACATGATTCCTATGGAACAAATGGCCTCTCAAGGCTTCTTCATAAACTCCTCACCCACGATTTTGGTGGATACGCTCAAGATTATCCGCTCTGATACCAATTGACGTAGAAGGACTCCCGCCTCTCAAACTCACAATTTCCAATCACATACAAATAAATGCTATCTACCTATTAAATTTAAAACTTTATGCAAACTATAGCAAGACACAAGTCTATGTATTCAACTTTAATGAACATTTTCATCAAAACAATTTTTGTAATTCAATGATTACAATTTTTGGCCTTCATTGTCCTCAAACTCCAAATGACCTTCAATTTGCTCTGTTCTTGGTTCTAGAACAACAACCATCTCTTCTTGTTTCACACCTCACTCTTAGACTTACATGACCAATCCTCTTTCAATCTACATTCTTTTATTTATACATACACCATATATACTTTTCCCTTGCCTTATTCCAACCTAGCCTTCACCTTTTGGCTTCTACGCAACTCCTCTAAATGCTCTGTATTTAATTTTTCAGCCCCAAGTTTTAATCTATATGTAAATCTCACACTGTGTGCAACCCCCTCTTACTTATCTCTGCTCAACTCATTTTAGTGTTTTTTTTTTCAAATGTAGCCTCTTTTATCCTTCATGCCCTTGCATAATATTCACAGTCCTACCTTATTCTTCACTATTTCAAATTGGTAGTCCCTTTCTAATCTGTGTGTAGCTCTCTACATTTGTTTCAAATCTGTATCTTTTAGAATGAAGTCTCTTCCTTTCCAAGGCCACGACTATTCACTTGTTTTTCTATTTTCTTTAGTTATGCCCCTTCGTTTCATATTGTTGTTGTCCACAAGTCTTAAATGCCTTCACATAGGCACCACAATTATTCATCTTCACCATCCTTCACTTTTCCCTCTAGAGCACGCCTCCTCAAATTTCCTTCTAGTTGTGTGGAAACTCATCTCTTGAATTTTATGGTACAAAAGTTTTGTATCCACCAATTAATTAAATTTATCTCTTTTGTGCATGAACAATGATTAGTAACCATATGCTCCTTGTGATCAATTTGACATTAAAATCATGGGGAAAATTTTAGAAACTAAATGCTATAAATGAGATCAAACCCAAAGAATATTAAAATGTCTGCAAAATATTACATTTGACAATCAATGTCAAAATGTCAATCAATCATTGTTGAAGATCACGGAGACCAAAATTTTTCGCAAACCAAGAGCAAACATCACAACAAAAATTGAACTCAAAATGCAATAATTTTTTGGTTGATGTGGATAACTCATCCATCTGGGTTGTTCTTGCATTAGACACGTCGAGAAGAAAGATTGCGAGCATGGGCTCACAATGGCGGAGTTGAGTAGTTGCACTACTCTTCCACATTGCCATCAACCTACGGCGAACTCCTTCACTATCCAAGTGTTGAAATTTAATTTTTCTTCTACTTTTTCCAGCATCGTGTCGGAACACACACCACTTTCCTCCAATATTGTTGCACCTTCTTCCTTCTCCCCCTCATGGACTTCTATCCACCAAAGCCCGACCTCCACCAAATAGTTTTCACACTTCTCTCCTCTCTTGGGGTTCAAACCCACCTCTGACTGTCCACCTCTACCAAAACCTTGTGGCATCCTCCACAAATTCTACTAACAAATAAATAGTGTCTACAACATGCTCTTGCTCTTTATTCCTTTCATCTTCTATTACTACATCTGAAAGTGGATAACTTCACAAATTTGATTTAACTCATCTTCACTTGTAGTTGTAACACCGAACTTCACTATGACATCTTCTACCTCTTTGTCAGCTACAACTTCCCATTCTTCTTTCTTTGCTGCACCAATGAGCTTCGTTAACCATTCTTCCTCAATCACCATTAGTTGTGCCAACAAATCCGGCTCACCTTTGCCATACGTTGTGATCTCTTTGCTACTCACCTCTGTATTTTCTTCTTCATGACATGTCTTGGTTGTTGCTTCGGTAGGGGCTACATCTTCCTATTTCCATCTCAAGTTGTTGTCTTCACTCTTCTTCTCATTCCTCTTTACCACTTTCTTCTCACTCTTTCCAACATTCTTTTCCACTTTTCTAGGAACTATCTTTTCCAACGCTTCACACAATTCATCCTCCCCATCATCCCAATATTGTTCCCAAAACTATATCCGCACGGGCCTCTTCACGACCCAACCCATCTTTTCTTGTTGCAATCTTCCACAACTCACATTCTTTGCTTCTCCACGATTTGTCTCTACAACAAACTCTCATCACTACCCTCTACCCAGCAGGATTCTGGAAGATGCACCCTCACGATCTCTTCTACCCACTTCCTCTCAATGGAAGAGATTTGCACACCTTCTACCTAGCCTCATATCTTTTGGAGGACATTCAACATGATTCATATGGAGCAAATGGCCTCTCAAGGCTTCTTCACTATTCACAAACTCCTCACCAATGGTCTTGGTGGATACTCTCCATGCTCAGGATTACTCGCTTTGATACCAATTGACGTAGAAGGACTCCTACCTCTCAAACTCACAATTTCCAATCACATACAAACAAATGCTCTCTACCTATTAAATTCAAAACTTTATGAAAACTACAACAAGACACAAGTCTATGTATTCAACTTTAATGAACATTTTCATCAAAACTATTTTTGTAATTCAATGATTACAATTTTTGGCCTTCACTATTCTCAAACTCCAAATGACCTTCAATTTTCTATGTTCTTGGTTCTAGAACAACAAACATCTCTTCTTGTTTCATACCTCACTCTCAGACTTACATGACCAATCCTCTTTCAATCTGCATTCTTTTATTTATACATACACCATCTACACTTTTCCCTTACCTTATTCCAACCTAGCCTTTACCTTTTGGATTCTACGCAACTCCTCTAAATGCTTTGTATTTAATTTTGCAGCCCCAAGTTTTAATCTGTATGTAAATATCACACTGCGCATAGCCCCCTCCTACTTATCTCTCGTCAACTCATTTTAGTGTTTGTTTGTTTTTTTTAAATGCAACCTCTTTTATCCTTCATGCCCTTGCATAATATTCACAACCTTCCCTTATTCTTCACTATTTCAAATTGGTAGCCCCCTTCTAATCTTTGTGCAACCCTCTACATTTGTTTCAAATCTGTATCTTTTAGAATGAAGTCTCTTCCTTTCCAAGGCCATGACTATTCACTTTTTTTTCTAATTTTTTTAGTTATGCCCCTTCGTTTTATATTGTTGTTGTTCACAAGTCTTACATGCCTTCACATGGGCACCACAACTATTCATCTTCAACATCATTCATGTTTCCCTCTAGAGCATACCTCCTCAAATTTCCCTCTAGCTACGTGGAAATTAATCTCTTGAATTTTATTGTGCAAATGTTTCGTATCCACCAATTAATTAAATTGATCTCTTTTGTACATGAACAATGATCAGTAACCATATGCTCCTTGTCATCAATTTGACATTAAAATCATGGAGAAATTTTTAGAAAGTAAATGTTATAAATGAGATCAAACCCAAAGAATATTAAAATGTTTGCAGAATATGACATTTGAAAATAAATATCAAAATGTCAATCAATCACTATTGAAGATCATTAAGACAAATTATTCGCAAACCAAGAGAAAACATCACAACAAAAATTGAACTCAAAATGCACTAATTTTTTGGTCGATGTGGATAACTCGTCTGCCTAGGATGCTCCTGCATTAGACACGCTAGGTAGAAAGATTGTGAGCATAGGCTCACAATGGTGGAGTTGAGTAGTTGTACTACTCTTCGAGGTTTCCATCAACCTACAACAAACTCCTTCGATGTCCAAGTGTTGAAAATTAATTTTTCTTCCACTTTTTCTAGCATCGTGTCAGAACACGCACCACTTTCCTCCAATATTTCTACACCTTCTTCCTTCTCCCCCTCGTGATCTTCTTTCCACCAAAGCCTGACCTCATCCACCAAATAATTTTCTCACTTCTCTCCTCTCTCATGGGTTCAAACCCACCTCTGATTGTCCACCTCCACCAAAACCCTGTGACATCCTCCACAAATTCTACTAACAAATACACAGTGTCTACAACATGCTCTTTCTCTTTATTATTCTCATCTTCTATTACTACATCTGAAAATGAAATAACTTCACAAATCAAATTTACCTCATTTTTTGTTGCGGTTGTAACACCAAACTTCACTATGACATCTTCCACCTCCTCGTCAACTACAACTTCTCACTCTTCTTTCTTTGTTGCACCAATGAGCTTCATTAACCATTCTTCCTCAATCACTATTAGTTGCGCGAACAAATCTGGTCCACCTTGGCCATGCATTGCTATCTCTTCACTGCTCACCTCTGTCTTTTCTTCTTCTCTATTCATTCCCTCTTCACAGAATGTCTCAGCTACTACTTCAGTTGGGGCTACATCTTCCTCTTTCCATCTCAAGCTACTATCTTCACTCTTCTTCTCATTCCTGTTTACCACTTTCTTCTCACTCTTTCCAACATTCTTTTCCACTTTTCCAGGAACTATCTTTTCCAACACTTCATACAATTCATTCTGCACATCATCCCAATACTGCTCCCAAAATTGTATCTGCATGGGCCTCTTCACGACCCAACCCATCTTTGCTTCATGCAATTTTCCACAACTCACTTTCTCTGCTTCTCCATGGTTTGTCCCTACAACAAACTCTCACCATTATCCTCTACCCAACAAGATTATGGAATATGCACCCTCACGATCTCTTCTACCCATTTCCTCTCAGTGGAAGAGATTTGCACACCTTCTACCCAACCTCATCTCTGCTGGAGGACATTCAACATGATTCCTGTGGAATGAATGGTTTCTCAAGGCTTCTTCACTCTTCACAAACTCAACACCCATGGTCCTGGTGGATACTTTCAATGCTCAAGATTACCCGCTCTAATACCAATTGACGTAGAAGGACTCCCACCTCTCAAACTCACAATTTCCAATCACATACAAACATATGCTTTCTACCTATTAAATTCAAAACTTTATGAAACTACAACAAGACACAAGTCTATGCATTCAACTTTAATGAACATTTTCATCAAAACTAATTCTTTAATTCAATGATTAAAATTTTTGGCCTTCACTGTCCTCAAACTCCAAATGACCTTCAATTTTCTTTGTTCTTGGTTCTAGTACAACAACCATCTCTTCTTGTTTCACACCTCCCTCTCAAACTTACATGACCAATCCTCTTTCAATCTGCATTCTTTTATTTATACATACACCATATATACTTTTCCCTTGCCTTATTCCAATGTAGCCTTCACCTTTTGGCTTCTGCGCAACTCCTCTAAATGCTCTGTATTTAATTTTGCAGCCCCAAGTTTTCTTATGTATGTAAATCTCACACTGCACACAACCCCCTCTTACTTATCTCTCCTCAACTCGTTTTAGTGTTTTTTTTTTAAATGCAGCCTCTTTTATCCTTCATGCCCTTGCATAATATTCATAGCCTTACCTTATTCTTCACTATTTCAAATTGCTATCCCCCTTCTAATATGTGTGCATCCCTCTACATTTGTTTGAAATTTGTATCTTTTAGAATGAAGTCTCTTCATTTCCAAGGCCACGACTATTCACTTGCTTTTCTAATTTTTTTTAGTTATGCCTCTTCGTTTCATATTGTTGTTGTTCACAAGTATTAAATTCCTTCACATGGGCACCACAATGATTCATCTTTAGCATCGTTCACTTTTCCTTCTAAAGCACACCTCCTCAGATTTCCCTCTAGCTACGTGGAAATTCATCTCTTGACTTTTATGGTGTAGATGTTTCATATCCACAAATTAATTAAATTGATCTCTTTTGTACATGTACAACAATCAGTAACCATATGCTCCTTGTGATCAATTTGGCATTAAAATCATGGAGAAATGTTTAGAAAGTAAATGTTATAAATGTGATCAAACCCAAAGAATATTAAAATGTCTGCAAAAAATCACATTTGACAATCAATGTCAAAATGTCAATCAATCGTTGTTGAAGATCACTGAGACCAAATGATTCACAAACCAAGAGAAAACATCAAAAAAAAATTGAACTCAAAATGCAATATTTATTTGGTCAATGTGGATAACTCGTCTACCCAGGATGCTCCTGCATTAAACGGTGAATTATGGCCATACTACTTATCTTTGCATTCTTGTGGACATTGACAGCTCTAAGGATCTTCCTAGGGATATTGTCCTACTAGTTGGGGACAAATCATGGACTGAAAGTTGACTATGAGGGTCTCCTCTTTTGTTGCAAGAGATGCTTTGTTATAGGACACTTGGCTTTGGCTTTCCCTAGCTCTTACCACAATAAAGGTTAGGTGATTTGGTGTAAAAATAGCCATCATGAACATTTGATGGTTGGGGATTCTTCTAATTCCTAGGAGGAGGCGTTGGAGGAGGACTTGGCCTCGGGGGAAACAGTATCTTTTGAGTCTCTTGATGGGTTATCTTTCATGCGCCCTTTGGCTGTTCCACTTGTGGACTCTTCATTGCCAAGGGTTGAAACTAGGGATCTTATATCTTTGGATGCTTCATTAAAGTTTACAACTCATGTTTCATCACCTTTGGGGGTAGCAGAGGATGGTCCTTCCCTCTCCCCTTAATCTTGGAGGATGACATTTTGTGGAAGATTGTCCAAAGAAGGAAATGTAGTCATCCTAAACATGCTTGTACCTCCCACACCTAGGTCTTGGGGTGCTTGGAGTGTTAGGAAGGGTATAGCGGTGGTGTAGGCCATCCTTGTTTGTTTTCTTGGTAGTTTGGGTTCAAATGTATACATGTTGTTAGTTGCATTTGGTGTGTGACAACTTGGATGTTATTTTTCAATAGCTTTCCTTTTTTGGCTAGTTTTTTCTTGTTCTCCTATTATGTGCTAGATGTCTCCTATTGTAAAGGATTTTGATGTCCCTTCAAAACCTATTTTCCCCAAATAAAAAAAAAAGAAATTTTATATCCATTATATTTTAAAATTGTGACTAATTGAAAATATGTATATTACAAAATTGAAATTCTCATCCATAATTTGATAGCTTATAATTTACAAAACAACATCAAGTTAGTTATTCACCTCAACATGCACACTTGTACATTGAAGATTCATGCTTCAATTTACCTAATCACCCTATTCAATGTTGTGATTATTAAATTAAGGTCCTCTTTAAAATAATTTTGATACAATAAATTAAGCAATCGTGAAAAACCTTTAGATTCAATCATCTATTTTTGACAATCTCCTTTTGATAGTTGTACAAGTTATTATTGGACTATTCTTCACATTCCTCTAAATCAATAAATTGAGTCTTGTCAAAAGGTTATAAATTTAACACCTAATAAAATATACCATCTAAATTGTTGAGCACTCAATTGTCTAAAGACACAATTTTTATAATACTTGATTTATAATGTTGAGCACACATTATTACCAACTTCAAGAACTAAAAGGTGACTAGAAATGAGGTCACTTGAATCAAATCATTGTAAACCAATTTACTAGCTAAATCACTTCATACTTTTTTTTTTATCTTCAATTCAACGATATTAGTGTATCCATGAATAGTATTTACAACCTTATGTGTTGAATTTGAAAATATTGTTTTGGACTCCAACAATCTTTGAAAAATACAAAAGTGAATACATTATTTGTTGGAAATAAATGAGATCTTGAAAATTGAATTGATCAATAATAATAAACAAAGGATGGTGAAAAATATAACATGTCAAACTTGATACTCTTTTACTAACAACTACAATAACTAAAACATCTTTATCATAAAGTAAAAAACAACATTTGAAACCATCAATAGTAAAAAATAAAAAAATACATAAATATACCACTATAAATAATTTTAAAAAAAACTTGATGAATTTGAATGAATTATAATATTCCAACCTCCACCTCCAAACTAATTAACTTGGCTGATAATAACACTCCCTTACAATATTTTAGTATTTTATGCACTAATAATAAGTGCATATTTTGGATGAATGACTTACCAAAACCAAAAATAGTGCATAATTTTGGACCAATCTAATTCTAAGGAAGGCACAATTCCCTTCTTATTGGCATCAATTTATCTTTATCTTGGTTGTTGACTAGGAGTTATTTGTCCATTACAGCCTTTTTAGAAGTTTCTATCTTTTTCTGATAGTGTAGAAAGACAAGATTCCCATTTGATGACATCTCCTTTTAGATGTTCACTAAATATTTTTCTTGAATTTTCTTCTTTTATTTAGAAAGCCAAGATAGTTTATACTTGCTTGGGCATGATTTATTCATTTCTACCATATCTTTGAAAATACAAACATTCTAAAAAGTGTACCACTTCTTTTCTACTAGGTGTGACCTTTTAAATTTGATCGCAGTTAACAAAATCTGTTAAAAAAGTTTTGGGCATAAGAAATTGTTTTTATAATATGCCTCTAGTGGTTATGTCGACCGCCACCTTATTCCTTTACATCTAACTTTTCATGCTAGATGTCAAACCTTTTAGAATAAACAAATTAGAGAAGTGCTCTTTCCTCCTAATAATGTTTTTAGAGTTTAAGTTTAGTCATCATTTGTCAAGAACTTCAGCCACGAGCTAAATGTAAGTTTTCATTAGACTTTAATGATTTAAATAAGATCTTGACTTAGCATATAAATATAAATGGAAAAAAAAAATGATGACAAATGATCATCAAGCAGTATATAACCATTGGATTTTGGATTGGATGTAACAAGGATTATATTTGTGAAGAAAGGGAAATGAATTATTTTTTAAAATTTTATGTTAATCTAGATAAACAAACAATTGAGTAGATTTTACTTAAACTAGTGTAAATAAGTTGATCCAAATACATGAAAAATAAAGTGCAATTAAAATAAGATAATTAGTGTGCTTAGCTCTTCTAAGGGAGTGAGTGTGAATTGAATTTGATTTATTCATAGTTGTTATGTTGTAACTGAATTCTATCTATAATCTTTATATCATGTCAAATTGATGAGTTGTTGAACTTAGTAAATCAATTGAAAAAAAACAAGTATTATGATTTTATTTGCAGAACATTGAAATCCTTTCCTTTTTTTACACTCTTGATGACAAGGAGATCAATCATGAATGAAGACAATGAGCCTGTGCAAAGGAAGAAGTTATTCAAAACAAGGTGCAAGTGTGAAGGAAAGGTGTGTAACATCATGTAGATAGTGGAAGCACATGCAATCTTGTATCTGATGAGATGGTGTAGAAGTTGAAGCTTGAGAGGAGGAAACACCCAAATCCATACCAGATTGATTGGGTGCAAGATAATCAGAAGTTGTTGGTAAGTGAACAATGCAATGTGAAATTTAAAATTGGGAATTATCATGATGAGATTCTATGTGATATCATCCCTATGGATGCTTGTCACATTTTGCTTGGAAGACCATTGCAATATGACTGAAAAGCCATACATGACAGGTGTGCTAACACCTACACAATTGTAAAAGACAGCGTGAAGCATAAGTTGAAGACTTTGAAAGAGGAAAATGTTTAGGTTTTTGGTAATGCTAGAGTTTTATTAGTCGATGCAAGGAGATTTCTTGATGGCATGAAGCATGAGAAGGTTTGTTTTGCTATTATTCCTAAAGCTAGCAATGAAGTTATTGATGAAATTCTTGTAGAAGTTATTGGTTTTCTGCAAGAGTTCAAGACGATTGTTTCAGATAATGTGCTTGAAGAACTCCCACCAGTGAGAAAAATCAGTCATCAAATTTATTTGATACCAGGGGAAAGTTTACCCAACAAGGCAGCCTATAGAATGTCACCTACGGAGAATGAAGAGGTAAATAGACAAGTTGTTGATTTATTGAATATGGGTTTTATAAGAGAGAGTCTAAGCCCGTGTGTAATGCCTATTGTTTTTTCACTAAAGAAAGGAGGAGAGTGGATAATGTGCATGGATTCTAGGGATATAAACAAGATCACAATAAAGTACATATTTCCATTACCTAGAATGGATGATATCATGGATTGCTTGAGTGGAGCAACGTATTTCAACAAGATTGATTTGAAGAGTGGGTATCACCAGATAAGGATGCGTAAAGGAGATGAGTGGAAGATGACATTGAAGACAAAGGAAGGTTTGTATGAGTGGTTCTTCATGCCCTTTGGGCTAACCAACACATCCAGTACTTTTACGAGACTCGTGAATGAAGTTTTGAAAGAGTTTCTTGGAAAGTTTGTGATAGTTTATTTAGATGATATTCTTATTTTCAGTAAAACACTAGATGATCATTTTATGCATATTAGGTGTGTGTTTGAGAAGCTTAAAGAAGAGAAATTTCTAATTAATCTTAAGCAATGCAGCTTTGTGAAGAAGGAATTGGTGTATTTGGATTTTGCGGTGTCAAGTGAAGGCATCAAGATGGACTTGAAAAAGGTGAGAGCTATTTTAGAATGGCCAACACCAAGGAGTGTAATAGAGGTGAGATCATTTCATGGTTTAGCAAGTTTTTATAGAAATTTCATCAAAGGTCTAAGTAGCATATGTGCACCACTAACTAAAACTATGAGGGTTGATAAGAAAGAGTTCAAGTGGACTACAAGGGTAGTGAAGATTTTTGATTTGTTGAAGAGTAAAGTGACAATGCAACCTATTTTAGCACTTCCAAATTTTGGCAAGGTGTTACAAATGGATTGTGATGCAAGTGACAATGCTATTGGAGCTATTTTGAGCCAAGAAGGTAAGCCTATTTCATATTTTAGTGAGAAGTTAAATGATGCTAAGAAAAAGTATTTAGTTTATGATCAAGAGTTTTATGCAATCATTCAAGCACTTAAGAAATGGAGACATTATCTTTTTTCAAAAAAAAATAAAATTGTTTACCGATCATCAAACACTCCAATACTTGAGTATCCAAGGCAAGTTGAGTCAAAGACACATGAAGTGGGTTGAGTTTCTACAAACTTAAACATTTGTTTTGAAACATAAGAGTGGGAAGTCTAACAAAGTTGTTGATGCTTTGAGTAGAAGACAAGGTTGATTGAAATACATGTTGAAATTGTGGGTTTTGATGAGCTCAAGGAAATGTATGAAGGAGATTTAGATTTTGGAGAGGCATGGAAGGATTGTAAGGAACCTATTGTTGTAGATAAAACCAAGTGGTTGGATTATTTAATTCAAGATGGCATGTTGTTCAAAGGTAATCAATTGTGTGTCCCTAGAAGTTCCATGAGATTGAATTTGATTAAGGAGAAACATAGTGGTGGACTTGCAAGGCACTTTGGTTTTGATAAGACTATTGCATTGGTTGGAGAGAAGTATTATTGGCCTCAATTGCAACAATATGTAAGGAAGTATGTGGAAGGTTGTAGGGTGTGTCAAGTGGCAAAGGGGGTTAGTTAGAACACTAGTTTATATCAACCACTACCTATACCCGACAGGCCATGGGAGGACATAAGCATGGATTTTTTTCTTGGTTTTCCAAGGACACAAAGAGGACATGATTTCATATTTGTTGTGGTAGATTCACTAAAATGACACATTTTATCCCCTGTCGTAAGACTAATGATGCAGTAAATGTTGCAGATTTTTTCAAGGAAGTTGTGAGACTTCATGGAATTCCAAAGAGCATTGTTTTTGACAGGGATACCAAGTTTGTTGGCTGATTCTAGATGACTTTTTGGAAGAATCTCAACACTGAATTAAAAATTTTCTCAACATACCATCCTTAAACAGATGGTCAAATGAAGGTGGTGAATAAGAGTTTGGTAAATTTGTTAAGATTCTTGGTTGGAGACAAACCAAAAGGATGGGACTTGATCCTACTGCAAGTTGAGCTTTCCTGCAACAACTCAGTCAATAGAAGCACAGGTAAGTCACCATTTCAAATTGTTTATGGCAGCAACTCAAGAGTTGTATCAAACCTAAATATGATTGATAAAGATGTGAAAAAGAGTGTAGATGCAAAGGATTTTGCAGAGCATATGAAAAGCCTACATAGTGAGGTGAGAAAACATATCAGCAAAATAATTTTTTCTTATAAAACTAATTCTGATTTAAAGAGGAGACACGAGGAATTTTAGGTTGGAGATTAAGTGATGGTGCGTTTAAGGAAGGAAATATTTCCAATGGGTACATATAACAAGCTCAAGATGAAGAGGATTGGCTCGTGCAAGATTGTAAAAAGGCATGATTTTGGTAATGCATATGAGGTAGAATTACCCAATGAGCTTAATATTTCTCCAATTTTTAATATTTTAGATCTAGCCATATTTCATGAAGGTGACAATGATGAAGTTACAGCAATTAAGCAGCCTCAAGCACTCACGCCTACTTCAGGGAATGAAAAGATTGAGACAATTCTTCACAGTTGGGTGAAAAGGAGCACAAGGAGGAAGTAATACATAGAGTATTTGGTGAAATGGTTTGGGAGACCTATGGAGGATTCTTCATGGTTATTTGAGACTGAGGTTACTTGTCTTGGATATCCATTTGGAAAATGATGAGATCACTTTTCTTCTACCTTGGGTTTCTGATGCAAAATCATCCAGGGCGTATGAGCAATCTTGCATCAATTATGTGTTGTTTTCTTTCAATAAGGGTTGAATCAACTTCAGTTAGTTGAGTAGTTCAGGCTTTTGGATGTAATAGGCATTCAATGTTAATGGTGTTGTTGAACTATGTAATGACCCTTAATTTAAGATTGATCCTATCAACAAATAATGCAAGAAATAAGGAAAAATAATTGGATTATATTTGACTTAGCTTAAGACCAATTGTATTAGCTCTATCTAAACAAAAATTGATTGTGTGATTTCATCCAATTATTATGACTCACTTAATAATACCTTGCTAAAGTTATTACGGTTTGTTTCCTCAATCATAGGTATGGTTGAATAGGATGGCTACAATGGGATGCCCATAGAGTGCTCCTTCCAAGCCCAAGAGTGGGTATGGCGAGCCCTCTCGGCCCAACAATGACAAACCGCCAATCATCATTGTGGGTGGGGTACTTAAAAAGCCTCTAGCACCTGCTACCCTCTTTTGTACCTCTTATTTCCTATTTAAGGGTGATATAGATATGTGAGTAAATACTATCTATAGATTCCATGTAAATCAACTCTACTTACAGTCATATACATTCCCCTCATTACTAGTTATATTAATTCTACAGACATATTTCTTGATTTAAAATATACTGAACATACCTTTGAATGTTATTGTAATCCTTTTTACAGTCTACACACACTTATCCCTCAGATCCATCTACATGATTGTTTGATGATAAAAATAATTGCATCTAATAATTATCATACTAACAAGTTATCCATACTTATACCATGCTATGAGGATTTATAGAAACATGAATACATCAAAGATATTAAAGAGACCATATTGGTTAGATGAGTGTCTTAGTGTAAATAATCTATTTGTTATATGAATGTATTTATATATGTGTGTGTGTATTATCATGTATACAATGTATTTGACAATCACCTGTAATGTATTTATGAATCAAAATATATATCAAAGTATATACTTATCAACATGTCATTCAGATTCTCAATATATTTATCCATCATAATATATTTAAATTTACTTATAAACATCAACTGATATTTAAATTAATAATGCATTTGATAGTCACCACATATAAATCTACAATTGTATGTAACTATTCTTATTTTACTGATTACATAAGTAATTATCAACTTTAATCCAAACATATGATGATACTTACCTTTGTTTGCTGCCCTGGTCAGATCTCAGAGAATGTTTTTCTGACAGAATATATTCTTTGTTCTTATTCCCACCAACTACCATCTATCGATCTGTATTCCTCACCCGTTTCTTTTTCTCCAGTGATTGTTGATGCCCCTTCTGTGCTTGAAGGAGCCTCTATTTATTGTCTTGGCTGGGACGAGTCACATCCTTTGGTGACTGTTTGCCTTCCTTGGAGTCAACCTTCACCTCTCCCCTTCATTCTAATCGCTTCCTAATATTGCATCATGTTGTTTGGTCGATAATGGTTTGTGATATAAATGATGATCCTTTTATATTTATCTTTATAACATTTGATGATAATATAAATAATGTTTTTTATTTATATTTTTTATAAGTAGTGGGTATTTATAATTATTATAATTCTGATCCTTATTTAATTTAATTTATATTTCATTTATCATTCTATTCTACATTGATTTGCTTTAAATATTGGATATTAAAACATAAATATTGATTTGCCAATATAATAATGTTATTTTATTTCAATGCCTTACAATCTCAAGGGGAATATGACATAATGATTATAATAATATTAGATTATGTTCATTTTGTTGTTTTATTTTATTTGTATTATCTTTGATGGTTGCTTTTTGGTATTTTAACATTAAGTATAATGTGTCAATATATTATATATCATTATTATTTTATATTATTTTCTTGTGCCAATATTTTGTAATTATAATACTATCTTGATAATTGTAATTATAATAGAATTGTTACTATATATATATGTACTTTTTGCATTTATATTTTAACATGTATTGTATTTATGTATTTGTATTTCAATGCTTAGTAACTTTAGTGTTCCATTTCGGAGACATGACAAACTAGCTTATCAACATGACATGGAGGCTTCAGAGGGACCTTGTTCCATGTTCCTTCAACATATCAATGGCGAAGTCAACAACAGTAAATAGTCGCAGATAAGTCACATCAGAGGGAGGTTCACCTATCGACAAGAGGACATCCGAAGTCCCTTCGACTTTCTGATGAACTGAAGGCATACTGAACCGCAACCCCGTGATAGTCATACAAGGGAGCTTGTGGTATAGCGAGTAACCCGCAGCCCCACAACAGACCATGATGGAGGTTGTGGTATGGCGGTATGGAAACCGCAACCCCACGATAGTTCGAAGAAGGAGTATGTGGTATAACAGTACAAAACCTACAATCTCATGACAGTCCATGAAGAGGGAATGCGGTATGTCAGTAATCCACAAACACCACGAAGGTCATTTGGATGGTCTACGATGGAGTGGTGTCCTACGGTATCGTGGTAAAAGAGAAAAAAATTTGGTGAGACTCCTGGATTTTGGGGAGAGGTTCGTTGGTGTCCCCTCGACACAGTGAAGACATGGTGTTGGTGCGGCGGTTGAGTTTAATGCTCGGTCATGGTGCGAATCACCTGAGCCAACGACTGCATGAGATGATGGTGTAGAAATGGTGTAACGGTCCCGATGACACTAATGTTGCAGGGAAGTGGACGATGACGCTAAGGCAAGCATGGAGGCTAGACTTTAATGCAGATTCTATTGACAAGAAGAAAAGGGAGGAAAACCTTAGGTGAGGGGGGCTCAAAAGGAAGGATACATCGAACCAGGGCTTTGGGAAAGTTGTAGGTTTACATAATCAGATGATGTTGAATTGAGCATAGGATTTTAGACTCCAAGTGTAGTAGATTTTTGTATGCAAAAATCCCATGTTGTAAGGGAGCTTATGAGCTTTCGCATGTTGTAATTCTATTTCATATTTGTTGAAATAAAATATAGTATTTTCCTTCTTGCTTATATTGGGTAAATTTGAGGTGTGTTTGAGTTTTCAGATTTGTAAGGGGAGACCCTTGCATTAAGCATTAATCATTTTGAAATCATTGCTTCCAACATAAAAATGCATACACTTTAATTGTAGTGCTTTCATTTTCTCCATGGAAGATGGTACCTTTGCTTCTTGTTATAATAAATGATTTTACTATATTAAAAAAAATAATGAATTTTTAGGGTTTTCTTATATACCAAACTCTGGACATGGATATCCCATACTACCTTAAATATTGTACAACATCTTAGAAGTTAGTATTTTATCCCAAGTCATGCCATGAAGTATAAAATTTGGATCCTTCATGGATCACATCTACCTAATATGGAGCATTTTGGACCCCAAAAGCTCAAAAACTCAACTAATGATGGGCGATGAATCCCTCTATATTGATGAAAACATGTTACTTTTCAACTTTTCATATTGCATTGATAGAGCTATCAAATCAAAAGATAATTTAGTGGAATCTAAAGTATAGGGCTAGAAAATTGAATTTAGAAGTGTAAATAGCAAAACATAAAGAACTTAACACCAAAGGATGAAGCTCGCTGCCCAAGATTCATCTACACCTTTCTTAACCTTCTCCTTCTAATTTAAAAATGAACTTATTATATTATTTATTTACATCAATTTTTATATTTTCTTAAAAAATTAAAGATATTTCATTCCATGTATGCAATGGTGACTTAGCTTTTCCTATGTCACTCTATTATTGTGATCCCTCTCTTAAATTTCCCCCCATTTCCAAGGATATTTTAGTAGAAGTGGATGAAATCATAGACCACTTTCTTAACATTACTTTACTTGCTCTTCATTCCAATGATATCCCATTTAGCGATGAATAATTTTGGATGAAGACTCTCACCTCATATTGGGTCTTGTGGACATAGATGTTGAGTATACTATTTTTGATTCTTCTCCTATATCATATATCCCTAACAAAAAAATAACTTAGTTACTATAATTATCAAGGAAACTCGGGGATACATTGCTAGCATTTTTGGGGGCATCCTCATTTCTAAAAGGTTTCGAGGACAAGGGGATGCCTAGGGGACATTGCCAAGTCATCCCCAATTTTTGAAAAAACATAGGGAATGCCCCAAAAACTTGGGGGCATCGCCAAAAAAATGGATGATCAGACATCTCCAGGATGGGAAATGGTTTCTATGACATCCCCCAACCATCCTAGGGATGGTTGGTTGTCCCCACAAGAAAAAAAACAATGTTTTAAAAAAATAAGTAATTCCTAAAAAAATCTCCCATATCACCTTATTTTTGCATTCCATTTATGTGTCCTTAGTTGTTTATGAAAGTTGACTAGATTTGAATACATTCCATGAAGGTGATATTAACAAGGTGTTGTTAAGAAATTTGATTATTTGTAACTTCATTTTGACATGTACTAAAATGGAAGATATATGATTTCTTCCATTCAAAATTAGTGTTATTGTTTCAATCATGTTTCAACTTATCATTATCCAAACATTTCAAAATTAAGGAAACATATATTCATACTTTTAGTTCAGTACAATAGTTGTTTGTGTTTATTTTCATGTTTGAAGTACTCATAAAAATACATAAAAAGTTAAAAACCAAAAAATACAAAAAATTAGAAATACAAAATGGGGACATCACAATATGACACATATATTCCACACTCTTTAGATTATTTAAAAGTTGATGTTCTTTGTAAACATCTTTTTTGGTAGAGTATTCTATCTCCTTGGAATGCTAGTAGAGGCCTAGTATTAGCATTTTCTTTATGTACATTTTAGTGCATTACCCAACCTTCAAGGGTCAATGTAATTGTGTATTATGAAGCAATTAATGAAATATTTTTTAATTGTGTTCTACTCTTGATTTGAATCTATTTGTGGATAATTAATATGTTCTTTGCTAGATGAAGAAAAGTGACTTCACATGCCAATGTTCAACCCCCACAAACCAACTCGCCCTAAATGAGGAGGAAATGCAATTTAAAACTTTCTTTGTTTTTATATTTTCATAATTAAAAGTGAATCTTGTAGCTTTTGAGCATTTTTTCTAACTTGTATACTATTTTTAAAAATTACTGGCATTATTGACAATGAATTGTAAAAGAAATTAAGTGGTTCATAAGTATTATGAAAAAAACTATATAATCTCATGTGAACTCTCAATTCGACACAAATGTTATGTATTAAGGATCTATAATGTATATGATGAATGTTTTATCAATGTTATCATATGAATATTTGAAATTTCCCTATATTTAAAGTTTCCTATTTTTGTATAGTCATCCCCTTTGCTATCTCTCGTCATCCCCAAAAATGGCCCAAACAAAACCCGTCACCAAAAAATTTCCGCTCGTCCCCTACCATCCCTATCTTGGAAACTTGGAGTAACATAGATAATTATTGTAAATAAACTTATCTCACCCACTTGGGTGAATATTGATAATGGCATTAATGTTAAAAAAAATTCTTCTACTCATAAAATTACATTGCAGAGAGTCCCTAATTCACACACACCTTCTTGGCATGTTATCATTTTTCTTCCCCAACTTTCTAATTATTTTAATTGTATGGCTCAATCTATATAATGTAATGTGCATGTGGATACTATACATAATGCATTAGCCCATATATAAAACTTAGCATAATAAATAGGCTACTCCTATCCCTATTTCCCTTCCTCTATCAACTCATAATCTTCCACCACCTTCTTGTCTTTCTATA